>JARQOD010002175.1:0-75000 GCA_033576555.1 Oophaga sylvatica
TTTTTAAATTTGATTTTCTGTTTAAACGGGCATATTATGTATATGGCCGTGTTACAATATTACACACGAGAATGTTTTATTCGTATTTTTAAAAAAGCAATGACACGGTATTGTAAAACAAGGTTACAAGATTTTATTGTAATAAATAAATACATCTCAAAGACATTTCAAGCATTTAAAAGTACATACAGAATGATATAAAAAGTTTCACATGCACAATTAACAAATAGCATCACACACACACGACAAAATAGATAATTAACAAGTACATAGGCTACATCGTGAGCCACATGGCTGGCAGTATCGGTAGAGACCTTTTTTTAGGTAGTAGAGTTACCCTTGTGGTGCCTAATGACGGCGAGTGCAGAGAATGAATTGTACGGGGTGCGGGGTCTACCTTCATGGGGCAGATACACCATCGCTGGAGGTCATTTTTAATTCGTCTAAATGCTGCCTAGTAGTGGGATTACCCACAACAGTAGAGGGTATATTCAGCTCGGCCATAGCTCGCATAAATGATTGCCAACCCCTAGGTAAATTCCTGACGGTCAGAGCGTGACTCTGAGTTGTACTACATACGAAATCCACTAAGTTAGACCCGGTATTACAGCGCCTTTGAAAATAAATTCGTCTTTATCATTCCAGTCTGTCACATTTTTATTCTGGAGTAGCCTGTTTAGTAAAAATTCAGCATTCTTTTTATATCTTTGGTTTATATGGCCTACAATTTCAGCGATCTCGTGATTTTTTTTTATCGGTGTCGGTATTTGGCGGCTGTTGATGCTCAGGACCATGAGTGCTAAAGAGATTTAAAGTTGTTAATTCTTTCGAGCAGCGTTTCGTATGTACCAAGTAGCGCTCCAGCACGGAACTATACATTTTAATTTTCACATCGTCAGGGATGTCGCGTCGCTGTAAAACGGTGTTAATTTCATCATCGAGGCGGCGAATAACAGTTTTGCGTATGCTCTCGGTGGTTGGTGGCCTTAGCTTGTGTAGGTCCTGTTTGGGGACTAGATACATTTTCTCAGCATGCTCCATTATTTGCCCGCGAGCAGACTCGTTATTATGGGTATTGCAAAACCTAAAAGAGGACCGATAAAGCCACCGGTCTGATTCAGTACTCGCTTTTTTTTCTTTATGGACTGCGCTCTATCACTCATGGTTCTTATAGCTTTACGCCACTTGTTCAGTATGCCTTTTTGGCGCTCTTTCAGTGGGATTCGGCCTTTTAAGATATTTAAAGCAATCTCACCTATAGCGGTGATTAAATCCACGCTCGCATTGCGCAAAATAGATTTCCGGACGGACGGTGTTGCCTTCACCAGGGTTTTTAAGAGAGCCCAGTTACGCCGGAGTCTCTCGGACATCTTTACAGCACAACGCACACAGCGTGGAATGTGCGATCCCACATAAAATTCACTTTTTAGAAGCGGTTTTCTTCTGCACATAAACAGCGGGCAACGAAGGTGGAAACAACCTCGTCCATAAGCGGAGATCCTCCGGTGTATTAGCTCTCAAATCGACCAGCAAATACCCATAAGGCTCCCGCGTGGCATCCTCAAATGCTTCTAGGAAAAAACGTGTTTTTCCGGGGTACATCTGACGAGCTAGTGTTAAAATTTGTAATTTATCTCGAGGGTTGTTAAAAAGAACCATGTACTTTGTGTTTAAATTTATGGTGCGGCTTTTCTTATCCTGACAAAATATGTTTTGTACCAGGTAGAAAATACTGAGATTTCTGTGGTGCACATACTTGGTGAACGCTTTTTCTTTCTCGCAATGTTCGCTAGCACTATCCATGAGATCATCAACAATGGCCAAATTCACCTTGTCCGGTGGGAATAATTCGTCATCTACGAATGTATTCGGCAGACCCTCCACAAATCTGGTGTTAGGAAAAGAGAGAGAGATTTCATCATATAGTTTCTGCCAGCATGAATAAAACCAAACAATATTATCCGGCTTGTGAGAAAAATTACTTTCAATATTATACAGCATTTGTTTTACAAAATAACTCTTTCCAGAATTAGACGGCCCCGCTAGAATGCACGAGAGCGGGTGTTGTAGCCGCGCATCCATCACAATACTGGGCTAATAGCCGTACGGCAGTGTGGTGAATTCGTCTAGTAGTCGGCGCTTTGTTTAGACACACTTCTGGGTCTTTTGTAGGACACGGGATTCAATATTCCAATATTTTTTATCTCTCACAATGCCCTGTTGCTGTACGACGATGCGCTTCTGAGTTTCAGGGGCTGAGTTACGGGGGTAGTCCAGAACTAGATCTTTCAGACTGCTAAAATTGATAGATTGAGAGTTACCAACATTTAGCATTATTCCCTTCACTTTTAAGACAGTTTGCCCCGTGTTGAGCTTGTACCCGTAAGTTTTGGGCCCTGCAGAAACAAACTCTGTGATGTATGTGCCCTCGGGTATATCACTCGTCAATTCCCCCAGGTAATCGCCTAGAGGCGGCTGCCACTCACCTTCCCTGTGCACAAAAATAACTGAATCTGTGTCGTGATAAAGGCACCTCTCCTACAGCCTGTCCAGCAGAGAATAGAGCTCTAGCCGCGCATAAGCCGTGGTAAAGCAGGCTATAAAGATGTTTGTTTTTTTATTGACTGTGTGGTGCCCTTCCGCATATTTCCAGTTAATGGTTGCGGTTTCATCATCGATAAAATCCAGCGTAGAAATGTCATAGTAGGGCAGGAAGAGATACCTAAAAAGCTCATCAGGATCCCTAACAATCTCGGTGCTTGCTAGATTGGCCCGCTGAGCAAACTTCCCCCATAAAGAATTTAAGAAAAATTTGGAGATCTGTCTTTTAGCGGGGTTGACGGCTATATTTTCAGGTCGTAACCGTACACCCTCTTTTTCAAGAAAACTGTCATTGTACTGCTTTTTCTTGGCATCATCAGTGCACCAGCTAGGATAACCCGAGGCCTCCTGCTTATCCCTAAGGTGTAATTTAATGTAGGGGGCAAACAGATCATCGCTGGTGTTTGGAAAATGCCATATTTCATAGATGTGGGCGATCCGGTACCCTTTATCTATCGCCAGCTCGAGCTCTATAGTGCACCAGGTACCTGTCAGGGAGCGTTCTTCATCACTATGTCTGCATTCCTTGGCCTGTGAATTTACAGCGCATGTATAGCAAAGGGGGAACATCAATTTTTTGTCGAGTTTTACCGGTAGAACGGGAAAAAATAAATCTCTCGGGGGATAGACCTTGACTTTAGCTAAGCCAAAGTATTTTTTAATGAAACCAAAATTGTCATAGATTATGTCGGGGTGTCCCACAGGATATGTTTTAGTTTTGTTTGCAAAGGGTACAGGCTGGTGAAGTCGTAGTAATGTAAAGTCTCATCAGCTTCCACCTGGTGATAGAGCTTAATGGCGTTAGTTCGACCCCCATAAAGCGCATCGCGGGGGTCTAAGGGAGCGGGGAAATCCATTTGATGGAGAAATGCCTGAAGGTTAGAATCATTTTTAACCATTTCATGCCACTCATGCTCCCACATCACTCTTATGGTGTACCCGCACCTCTGCAGGTAGCGCTTTTTAGGTAAGAAAGCATGAATAATTGACCGTAGGTGATGTTTGTAACTTTATTTGTATCATTCTCATTATAGCACGACGGACAGCCGTGGAAAAAACAGCCATGAAATTCAAAAGCTATGTGCTGTCCGTTAACATAGGCATAGCCATCTAGAAAATATTGACCGAGTTGTTTCTCAGCCCCTCTTAAGGCATGCTGAATGTCAATGTTCTCGGTGTGGGCTACATTCATGAGCCACTGTATAGCGGGGGATGAGTAGCGCTTTTTCGTCTTGTGATAATTATCACCCGGTAAAATGGCGATCGTTTTTTCTGGTAGAAATTTAAACCGATACATTGACATACATACAGAGGCCAGGGTGATGAGCTGAAAAGGGCCAATACAACTGCTCTCCACAACCATTTCTTTTTGAATGTCACAGTATTTTTAACATTTTTCTGCGTCATTTCCATAATGCGCTCTCTATAGATCTCACAGACTCGTCTCAAAATTTCAACATCCTGTTTGCAGTATGATTTTAGTTCACTCTTGAAGTCAAAAACTGTGTGGTTCTGACCCTCATGCCAGGCCAGGAACTCTACCTTCTCATCCGGTGCCATGTACTCTAACCCATAATATCTCACATCGGGTATGGGACCTACATAGTTTTGGTTTTCTCGGGTGTTAAAAAAGTGTGGAAAATTACCTTTGGCACCTGAAAAGCCCATGGCCTGAGGTAATTTACTGAGCTTCATGGGGATAAAATTTAGCAATTCTATGAACGTTATAGACAAATCGGGCACCGTCACACAAAAGAGCCGGCCACCTTGGGTTATCAGCTTTACCTGTAGTTTTTCAAAAATCAGCTCCTTAACAATAAAGTAAAAATCATAGCTTCCTGCATTGTGTGCTATAAATGTATAGCCTGAAAATTTCCCGCTGGTAAAGAACAGTAAAAAGTCGTGCGTGCAGCTATCACCTTCAAACTCCCAGGGTTGATCACCACTCAGTGTTGTGGCATAAATGTAATTTGGGATGTGGGTACCTGTCTCTCGCATACATTCAAAATCGTAAAAGATATAACAATCTGTCTCGTCCCCCGGTACATAGCGGCGCATGTAACAGAGATGCGCGTCAAATTTATTTACACGACTACGACATACGGGGCAACGCAAACCGGCACATTCATGCACTCCCTCGCTATTCCTGAACACAAAGCGATGGCACTCATCACAAAATATTTTAAGCCTGTAGAATGGTGGATCATCCAGAGCTAATTGTTTGTGACGATCTAAACACTCACTAGAGCGACAATGAACCCGACATACGGGGCAACGCGGGGTTTGTTGTACACCTGTACTCTCCACACAATCCACTCTTTGGCACGCTTTACAAAAATATTGACATGAATGGGTGTTCTTGTTAGTGTACAATGAATTGCAGAGCTCACAAAAGTGCTTAGCAACGATAAAACCTTTTATATTCTTGATACCGTAGTGGTGGTTATCATGGAACAGTATGAATACGGTTTTACCAGTAGCTGCATTGTCAGTCTGAAAGTAGCGCCAATCACCCTGACTGTAGTACAGTACTTTAATGGTGACCCCCAAATAGTTCTCAAATGCTGGAATGTCGCTAAAACTCACTAATCCCTCATCAGGGATGCCCAGCGCCGTGTGTATGTTTTTAGAGCGGTTCAGTAAAACTGCATCACCGACATCCGCGTCATCTATCAGGGCGCACACACTAGCGGCCAAACACAAATTTAGTGTAATTGATAAAATCATACAGCCACGGCCTCTTTTATTTAATGATTCAGCTGCTCGCTATAGATTTCAAGTGTCTTTTTACACCGCCTCGACGGTTTTTAACGGTAGTGATGACTAGTTTTAGGGTATTGCTTGCTAAGCATTCAGCATTACTTTGAAGTGTGCGAGCAACAGCATTTAAAAAGATTCAGAATTAAAATCCTCGCGGCTCTGCTTTGTAATGAAAATGGGGTCTAAAGCATCGCCACCTTCAAGCCTTAACTGCACAAAGTCGCCTGGTTCAATGTCCCTGATGACTCTATCAAGTAATGGCTGAATACTGTCGTGAACAATGTTCACAGCCTCGACAAACGAACGTACACGCTCCAAATTTACAAACCTAAAATGGTCGGTATGTATGCGCGCACTGAAATTACGGTTGTCCCTCTGATGATGATGGAAGTGTTGTAAAAATACTGTATGGTCTGATCCCCTCACATCATCAGCAGAGTCAGCCGCCGCATCAGAGGCTTGTGAGCTTTGTGTACCTGTTAGCATTGCGGGTTCTGCAGCCTCTGTACCTGTTAGCAGTGCGGATTCTGCGGCCTCTGTACCTGTTAGCAGTGCGGGTTCTGCAGCCTCTGTACCTGTTAGCAGTGTGGATTCTGCGGCCTCTGTACCTGCTAGCAGTGCGGGTTCTGCAAACTCTGTACCTGCTAGCATTGCGGGTTCTGCAGCCTCTGTACCTGCTAGCATTGCGGGTTCTGCGGCCTCTGTACCTGCTAGCATTGCGGGTTCTGCGGCCTCTGTACCTGCTAGCATTGCGGGTTCTGCGGCCTCTGTACCTGTTAGCAGTGCGGGTTCTGCAGACTCTGTACCTGTTAGCATTGCGGGTTCTGCAGACTCTGTACCTGCTAGCATTGCTGGTTCTGCAGCCTCTGTACCTGCTAGCATTGCAGGTTCTGCGGCCTCTGTACCTGCTAGCATTGCGGGTTCTGCGGCCTCTGTACCTGCTAGCATTGCGGGTTCTGCGGCCTCTGTACCTGTTAGCAGTGCGGATTCTGCAGCCTCTGTACCTGTTAGCAGTGCGGGTTCTGCAGCCTCTGTACCTGCTAGCATTGCGGGTTCTGCAAACTCTGTACCTGTTAGCATTGCGGGTTCTGCAGCCTCTGTACCTGCTAGCATTGCGGGTTTTTGCGGCCTCTGTACCTGTTAGCATTGCGGGTTCTGCGGCCTCTGTACCTGTTAGCAGTGCGGATTCTGCGGCCTCTGTACCTGCTAGCATTGCGGGTTCTGCAGACTCTGTACCTGCTAGCATTGCGGGTTCTGCAGCCTCTGTACCTGCTAGCATTGCGGGTTCTGCGGCCTCTGTACCTGCTAGCATTGCGGGTTCTGCGGCCTCTGTACCTGCTAGCATTGCGGGTTCTGCAGCCTCTGTACCTGCTAGCATTGCGGGTTCTGCGGCCTCTGTACCTGTTAGCATTGCGGTTCTGCAGCCTCTGTACCTGTCTAGCATTGCGGTTCTGCGGCCTCTGTACCTGCTAGCATTGCTGGTTCTGCAGCCTCTGTACCTGCTAGCATTGCGGGTTCTGCGGCCTCTGTACCTGTAGCATGCGGTTCTGCAGCCTCTGTACCTGCTAGCATTGCGCCCGGTTCTGGCGCCTCTGTACCTGTAGCATTGCGGGTTCTGCGCCTCTGTACCTGCTAGCATTGCGGGTTCTGCGGCCTCTGTACCTGCTAGCATTGCGGGTTCTGCGCCTCTGTACCTGTAGCAGTGCTGGTTCTGCGGCCTCTGTACCTGCTAGCATTGCGGGTTCTGCAGACTCTGTACCTGCTAGCATTGCGGGTTCTGCAGCCTCTGTACCTGCTAGCATTGCGGGTTCTGCGGCCTCTGTACCTGCTAGCATTGCGGGTTCTGCGGCCTCTGTACCTGCTAGCATTGCGGGTTCTGCAGCCTCTGTACCTGCTAGCATTGCGGGTTCTGCGGCCTCTGTACCTGTTAGCATGCTGGTTCTGCAGCCTCTGTACCTGCTAGCATTGCGGGTTCTGCAGCCTCTGTACCTGCTAGCATTGCGGGTTCTGCGGCCTCTGTACCTGCTAGCATTGCGGGTTCTGCGGCCTCTGTACCTGCTAGCATTGCGGGTTCTGCAGCCTCTGTACCTGCTAGCATTGCGGGTTCTGCGGCCTCTGTACCTGTAGCATTGCTGGTTCTGCAGCCTCTGTACCTGCTAGCATTGCGGTTCTGCGCCTCTGTACCTGCTAGCATTGCGGGTTCTGCGGCCTCTGTACCTGCTAGCATTGCGGGTTCTGCGGCCTCTGTACCTGTTAGCAGTGCGGATTCTGCGGCCTCTGTACCTGTTAGCATGCGGGTTCTGCAGCCTCTGTACCTGCTAGCATTGCGGGTTCTGCAAGCCTCTGTACCTGTTAGCATTGCGGGTTCTGCAGCCTCTGTACCTGCTAGCATTGCGGGTTCTGCGGCCTCTGTACCTGTTAGCATTGCGGGTTCTGCGGCCTCTGTACCTGTTAGCAGTGCGGATTCTGCGGCCTCTGTACCTGCTAGCATTGCGGGTTCTGCAGACTCTGTACCTGTTAGCATTGCGGGTTCTGCAGCCTCTGTACCTGCTAGCATTGCGGGTTCTGCGCCTCTGTACCTGCTAGCATTGCGGGGTTTCTGCGGCCTCTGTACCTGCTAGCATTGCGGGTTCTGCAGCCTCTGTACCTGTTAGCATTGCGGGTTCTGCGGCCTCTGTACCTGTAGCATTGCGGGTTCTGCAGCTCTGTACCTGTTAGCATTGCGGTTCTGCAGCCTCTGTACCTGCTAGCATTGCGGGTTCTGCAGCCTCTGTACCTGCTAGCATTGCGGGTTCTGCGGCCTCTGTACCTGTTAGCATGCGGTTCTGCAGCCTCTGTACCTGTTAGCAGTGCGGGTTCTGCAGCCTCTGTACCTGTTAGCATTGCGGGTTCTGCAACTCTGTACCTGTTAGCATTGCGCGGTTCTGCAGCCTCTGTACCTGTAGCATTGCGGGTTCTGCGGCCTCTGTACCTGCTAGCATTGCGGGTTCTGCGGCCTCTGTACCTGTTAGCAGTGCGGATTCTGCGGCCTCTGTACCTGCTAGCATTGCGGGTTCTGCAACTCTGTACCTGCTAGCATTGCGGGTTCTGCGCCTCTGTACCTGCTAGCATTGCGGGTTCTGCGGCCTCTGTACCTGCTAGCATTGCGGGTTCTGCGGCCTCTGTACCTGCTAGCATTGCGGTTCTTGCAGCCTCTGTACCATGGACTTAGCATTGCGGGTTCTGCAGGCCTCTGTACCTGTAGAAGTGTGGGTTCTGCAGCACTCTGTACCTGCTAGCATTGCGGCGTTCTAGAGCATGCCTCTGTACGCTGTAGCATTGCGGTTCTGCAGCCATCTGTACCTGTAGCATTGCCGGTTCTGCAAGGCGTTATCTGCTAGCATTGCGGGTTCTGCGGCCTCTGTACCTGTTAGCATTGCGGGTTCTGCGGGCTCTGTACCTGTTAGCATTGAGGTTCTGCAGCCTCTGTACCTGTTAGCATTGGGTCTGCAGACTCTGACCTGTGTTAGCATGCTGGTCTGAGCTCTGTACCGCTTAGCATTGCGGTTCTGCGCCTCTGTACTGCTAGAATTGCGGGTTCTGCGGCCTCTGTACCTGTTAGCATTGCGGGTTCTGCAGCCTCTGTACCTGTTAGCATTGCGGGTTCTGCAGCCTCTGTACCTGCTAGCATTGCGGGTTCTGCGGCCTCTGTACTGTTAGCATTGCCGGTTCTGCAGCCTCTGTACCTGCTAGCATTGCGGGTTCTGCGGCTCTGTACCTGTTAGCAGTTGCGGATTCTGCGGCCTCTGTACCTGTTAGCATTGCGGGTTCTGCGGCCTCTGTACCTGTTAGCAGTGTGGGTTCTGCAGACTCTGTACCTGTTAGCATTGCGGGTTCTGCAGCCTCTGTACCTGCTAGCATTGCGGGTTCTGCGGCCTCTGTACCTGTTAGCAGTGCGGGTTCTGCAGACTCTGTACCTGTTAGCATTGCGGGTTCTGCAGCCTCTGTACCTGCTAGCATTGCGGGTTCTGCGGCCTTTGTACCTGTTAGCATTGCGGGTTCTGCAGCCTCTGTACCTGCTAGCATTGCGGGTTCTGCGGCCTCTGTACCTGTTAGCAGTGCGGATTCTGCGGCCTCTGTACCTGCTAGCATTGCGGGTTCTGCAGTCTCTGTACCTGCTAGCATTGCGGGTTCTGCGGCCTCTGTACCTGTTAGCAGTGTGGGTTCTGCAGACTCTGTACCTGCTAGCATTGCGGGTTCTGCAGCCTCTGTACCTGTTAGCATTTCGGGTTCTGCAGCCTCTGTACCTGCTAGCATTGCGGGTTCTGCGGCCTCTGTACCTGTTAGCAGTGCGGGTTCTGCAGACTCTGTACCTGCTAGCATTGCGGGTTCTGCAGCCTCTGTACCTGCTAGCATTGCGGGTTCTGCGGCCTCTGTACCTGCTAGCATTGCGGGTTCTCGCGGCCTCTGTACCTGCTAGCATTGCGGGTTCTGCGGCCTCTGTACCTGTTAGCAGTGCGGATTCTGTGGCCTCTGTACCTGTTAGTGTGTGGCCCAGCTTCACAAGGCACACATGTCTCCTGGAAAATGCACAGGAAGGTAACTGTAAAGCTTGATATTCATTCACGCACATTTCTCAGCATTGCCACTAGAGGCATATCAGACTATTTAGTAGTGTGAGGTAGCAATAGTGAGTCATTCTAGTCAGAGCTCAGCCTGAGCTAGACAGAAGTGATTCAAGTTCCTGTCTTTGGACAGAGAAGATCAGATTAGTCTTGGAGGGAGAGGAGAGAAGACTGAACCCACACAGAGCTTGTGTAGCTCATCTGATAAGAAAGTGGAGGTTAGTACGGGTGAAGTGAATCATCTTAGCCTAGTCAGAGCTACATCTTAACCTGCTACTCAGAACAAGCTGCCTGTGTTCCTAAGAAAGTGGAAGGTGACTCTCAGAGCTACAGCGTAAATACAGTCTGACGAAGCGTCCTGTGAGCTGCTCCGGACAGAGTTCTGTGAAGGAAAGAAGGAAAGGAATTACAGCAGTTATACCAACGAGTCAACTGAGAACAGGTCAGTGAGCACTGAAGGAAAGCTGACCTTTGTACCATTGCTACACGTGCTTATGTTAAGGGCGAGAGCAGGGCGAAGGGCGAGTGGAGAAGTAAGAGTGACAAAGGGACAAATCACCCTCACTCAATTAAACCGGACACCGGGTCCGAAGCATTGCTAGTACTTCACGTCTAGTAATAAGAAAACCGGAGGCCTTTCTGGACTTCAAGTCGCAGAAGGTAGCCCTAAGCGCTGATACGTAACCGGAGTCAGGCAGAACAGGAGTCTGGCAGGTACCGCCACATAGACTTAGTTCTCGTCACTAGAAGGCTCCACCACAATGTTGGCCGGGCGTAGTTGCTATTGAAAGAGTTGCACTTGACTTCATGCAAGTTTGTACTCACACACAGTACAAGGAGAAAGGAGGCCTCTAACCTGCTCAACAGTTTTCCTGAATGTGCATTCTCCAACCTGACCAGCTTCCCGGGACATACCTGCAACATCTACAAGTAAAGGTATGGAAAGAGACTGCTTTGTGTGTGACTGAATTCTTATCTGCACCCATCATCACCATAGACTTTGAGGGACCAGTCCTACCTGTGGGGGACTTAACATCTAGCTGCCATAACATCCCCTCAGAGATCTACCCTGCAGCGCTGGTCAATCAGATCAGAAACCACAGGTGGCGTCACGAACTATAACTACAATCCCCTGTAAATATCCCCCATTGCATGACCGCTAGGGCCATGGACCGAGCTCTGCTGCCAGTGACATTCCCCATAGACTTCCATGGGCTCGGTTCCGAGTACCCCATAGCCCTGGTACCACCAATGTGGTGCGCGTCATCTTTGGCATCACGAACAGGATACGAAGCTTGCAAATTGTGAGTCCTGTGTTGCCTATATTGACTGTTTTGTGCAGAAAAGGCTGTTTGCTGTTTTGTCATTTTTGGCGCCATTTTACCGCCATATTCGCGCCCTGAGGCGCTGGTGAAGAAGGTGGCGTGCATTCGTGGGCGTACCCCCCCCTGTGGCGCGAAAGTTATGGCCGCCCTCTCAAAATGCTACTATAATGTGAGATCCTACCCCACTGCAAGGGAGATCCGCCTCCTCTTAATCTTCTATGCAAAAAAGAGGAAGCGCAAATCCCGCCTCCACTGAAGAGACCAGATTGTTCCTGATGGAAACCACAGTCTGGCCTGGAGAGAGATAGAAGGACAAGAGCAGCTATGCAGTGGAGCGGTGGAGCGCAGGCCCTGCTCCCCAGAAAAGCTGTTGTTTGAACCGGAGCCATCCCTAATACAGAAACTTCAGCAAACCTTGCTGGAGTTTAAGGAGGAGAATGCGGCGCTTAAAAGATTGATCCAGCGCCAGGCAGACATGGAGGAGACCGAGAGAAGCTGGCGTACCCAGACACAGCGGCTGCTGTGGGACGCAGTGCTCTCTCCTACAGGAACAACGCCATTACCTGACCTTCCTGTGTCATTGCTGAAGAAAGCTGAAGGAAAACCGGAGGCCGGCCCCAAAAGAGCTGTACCTGACCCCACCGATGGAGCGGTGGAAGAGAAGGAGGCTGAGGAGGCCCTGCCCGTTCCGGAGTGCCAGCCAGGCCTGGAGGCCGCAGCAGAATACAGTTCCCCGGTAGGGACACCGGAGGAGACCCAACTGTCAGCGATAGAAAACGACTGGGAGCAGCGACAGCAGCAGGTTAGTGCGTTCCCAACTGAGCCACTGCGCGCACCTGCGTCCTACTCGGAATCGCAAGCCCCAGCAGCGTCATCTTTGGCGTCCGCACCAGGCCGTGCACCAGCATCACCCCCTGCGTACTCCTCTACACCCAGGTCTTGCTCTGCAACGCAACCTGCGACCATTTCAGCATCACAATCTGCGACTACCTCAGCAACGCAACCTGCGTTCTACTACAGGGAGATACCCGTTGGGTTCCCAGTTCGAATGAAGGATGTAGCCACTCAAACACAGATCGCAGGACATGATCTCTTTGTTATGCGTTCAAAAGAACACCGCGTCGTTCCAGCCCCAGGAGTGGAAGACGTTATTGAAGTTTGCAAGGATGAAAAACAGTAGGACCCAGACAGGGGTTTACTGCAACTGAACATGTACAAAGTTTGAAGAAGTTTTATGAAAAATTGCACTTTATAGAAATGTTGAATAATGTTTATTACTATGCTTATTTAAATAGAATACCGTGGTAAAGAAGAGTTAAAGTATGATGTGATTTTACTTGAAAAATGTGTTTTATCATGCAAAGGATTGCGTGGCTGTGGACTTTGCCAGCCCAAAAACTTTTATTGTAAATAGTTCGCACTTCGGTGCCCCATTTTGGTTTTACATAAAGCCTTACTACCTCTGAAGAAAAACCCGTATGGTGTGGCCTAGAGTGAGGTCTGCAGCAATGAAGTCCTGCAGCCCACCCAGGACCCACGTGGGAGGTTTTTGGTGCGGGTCCTCCACAAGAATCTTGTCTTATACTATGTATTTATTGAAAAGTATTTTGATAATTTTCTACTGATCTATGTACAAATTGTAACGTTTAAGAGTCCTTACCTCCCGCAAGGGATGAGTTATTATGTTGATGTTATATGCAAAACAAAAATGTTTTTCTTTTCTATTTCAGCCCGGGAGTGCTGAGTTTAACTAGGGGGGGATGTGTGGCCCAGCTTCACAAGGCACACATGTCTCCTTGAAAATGCACAGGAAGGTAACTGTAAAGCTTGATATTCATTCACGCACACTTCTCAGCATTGCCACTAGAGGCATATCAGACTATTTAGTAGTGTGACGTAGCAATAGTGAGTCATTCTAGTCAGAGCTCAGCCTGAGCTAGACAGAAGTGATTCAAGTTCCTGTCTTTGGACAGAGAAGATCAGATTAGTCTTGGAGGGAGAGGAGAGAAGACTGAACCCACACAGAGCTTGTGTAGCTCATCTGATAAGAAAGTGGAGGCTAGTACGGGTGAAGTGAATCATCTTAGCCTAGTCAGAGCTACATCTTAACCTGCTACTCAGAACAAGCTGCCTGTGTTCCTAAGAAAGTGGAAGGTGACTCTCAGAGCTACAGCGTAAATAGTCTGACGAAGCGTCCTGTGAGCTGCTCTGGACAGAGTTCTGTGAAGGAAAGAAGGAAAGGAATTACAGCAGTTATACCAATGAGTCAACTGAGAACAGGTCAGTGAGCACTGAAGGAAAGCTGACCTTTGTACCATTGCTACACGTGCTTATGTTAAGGGCGAGAGCAGGGCGAAGGGCGAGTGGAGAAGTAAGAGTGACAAAGGGACAAATCACCCTCACTCAATTAAACCGGACACCGGGGTCCGAAGCATTGCTAGTACTTCACGTCTAGTAATAAGAAAACCGGAGGCCTTTCTGGACTTCAAGTCGCAGAAGGTAGCCCTAAGCGCTGATACGTAACCGGAGTCAGGCAGAACAGGAGTCTGGCAGGTACCGCCACATAGACTTAGTTCTCGTCACTAGAAGGCTCCACCACAATGTTGGCCGGGCATAGTTGCTATTGAAAGAGTTGCACTTGACTTTATGCAAGTTTGTACTCACACACATTACAAGGAGAAAGGAGGCCTCTAACCTGCTCAACAGTTTTCCTAAATGTGCATTCTCCAACCTGACCAGCTTCCCGGGACATACCTGCAACATCTACAAGTAAAGGTATGGAAAGAGACTGCTTTGTGTGTGACTGAATTCTTATCTGCACCCATCATCACCATAGACTTTGAGGGACCAGTCCCACCTGTGGGGGACTTAACATCTAGCTGCCATAACATCCCCTCAGAGATCTACCCTGCAGCGCTGGTCAATCAGATCAGAAACCACAGGTGGCGTCACGAACTATAACTACAATCCCCTGTAAATATCCCCCATTGCATGACCGCCAGGGCCACGGACCGAGCTCTGCTGCCAGTGACATTCCCATAGACTTCCATGGGCTCGGTTCCGAGTACCCCATAGCCCTGGTACCACCAATGTGGTGCGCGTCATTAGCATTGCGGGTTCTGCGGCCTCTGTACCTGTTAGCAGTGTGGGTTCTGCAGACTCTGTACCTGCTAGCATTGCGGTTCTGCAGCCTCTGTACCTGCTAGCATTGCGGGTTCTGCGGCCTCTGTACCTGTTAGCATTGCGGGTTCTGCAGCCTCTGTACCTGCTAGCATTGCGGGTTCTGCAGCCTCTGTACCTGCTAGCATTGCGGGTTCTGCGGCCTCTGTACCTGCTAGCATTGCGGGTTCTGCGGCCTCTGTACCTGTTAGCAGTGCGGATTCTGCGGCCTCTGTACCTGCTAGCATTGCGGGTTCTGCAGCCTCTGTACCTGCTAGCATTGCGGGTTCTGCGGCCTCTGTACCTGTTAGCATTGCGGGTTCTGCAGCCTCTGTACCTGTTAGCAGTGCGGATTCTGCGGCCTCTGTACCTGTTAGCATTGCGGGTTCTGCGGCCTCTGTACCTGTTAGCAGTGCGGATTCTGCGGCCTCTGTACCTGCTAGCATTGCGGGTTCTGCAGCCTCTGTACCTGCTAGCATTGCGGGTTCTGCGGCCTCTGTACCTGTTAGCAGTGCGGGTTCTGCAGACTCTGTACCTGTTAGCATTGCGGGTTCTGCAGCCTCTGTACCTGCTAGCATTGCGGGTTCTGCGGCCTCTGTACCTGTTAGCAGTGCGGGTTCTGCGGCCTCTGTACCTGTTAGCATTGCGGGTTCTGCAGCCTCTGTACCTGCTAGCATTGCGGGTTCTGCGGCCTCTGTACCTGTTAGCAGTGCGGATTCTGCGGCCTCTGTACCTGTTAGCATTGCGGGTTCTGCGGCCTCTGTACCTGTTAGCAGTGCGGATTCTGCGGCCTCTGTACCTGTTAGCATTGCGGGTTCTGCGGCCTCTGTACCTGTTAGCAGTGCGGATTCTGCGGCCTCTGTACCTGTTAGCATTGCGGGTTCTGCGGCCTCTGTACCTGTTAGCAGTGCGGATTCTGCGGCCTCTGTACCTGTTAGCATTGCGGGTTCTGCGGCCTCTGTACCTGTTAGCAGTGCAGATTCTGCAGCCTCTGTACCTGTTAGCAGTGCGGATTCTGCAGACTCTGTACCTGTTAGCATTGCGGGTTCTGCGGCCTCTGTACCTGTTAGCAGTGTGGGTTCTGCAGACTCTGTACCTGTTAGCATTGCGGGTTCTGCAGCCTCTGTACCTGTTAGCAGTGCGGATTCTGCGGCCTCTGTACCTGTTAGCAGTGCGGATTCTGCGGCCTCTGTACCTGTTAGCATTGCGGGTTCTGCGGCCTCTGTACCTGTTAGCAGTGTGGGTTCTGCAGACTCTGTACCTGTTAGCATTGCGGGTTCTGCAGCCTCTGTACCTGTTAGCAGTGCGGATTCTGTATCTGCGACCGCTACAGCGCAGATGTATGACGGCATTGGGTGGGCTCCCGCCGAAGCCTCTGTGTTTAAGGAGCAGTTAGATCGCTACTTATGCTACAAAATCTGGGTACCCAAAATACTGTTTTTCTGCGATACTTTTGAAAGATTGCTGTCTGAAGTAGTCACAACAGATGCTCGTAAGGCCGAGCTATATGCGCTTCGCCGGCTGCAAGTAGACACCGAGATACCAGATGGTGCTAACCCGTTATGACTAAATATGATCAGTTCGGGCCTGCATAAACCAACTAAAACAGCCCGTTATAATAGGGCCAGAGTTATAAAACGAGCTCTAAAACTACTGGTCAGTGCTCGACGCGCACTATGCGCTAGGCGGCGGCGTGGAGGCATCTGTCCTGCTATACCACCACAGACAGCCCAGGAGCCACCACACACAGATGCTCCTGTCTCACATAGCCATGATGTCCCTGAAAATGCTGGTCATGCAGGTACACAAAGCTCACAGGCCTCTGATGCGGATGCTGACTCTGCTGATGATGTGAGGGGATCCAATCATACAGTATTTTCACAACACTTCCATCATCATCAGAGGGACCTCCACAATTTCAGCGTGCACATACATACTGATCATTTTAGATTTGTAAGTTTGGAGCGTGTACGATCATTTGTCGAGGCTGTGAACATTGTTCACGACAGTATTCAGTCATTACTGGATAGAATCATCAGGGACATTGAACCGGGCGACTTTGAACAGTTAAGGCGTGAAGGTGATGACGCTTTAGACCCCATTTTCATTACAAAGCAGACCCGGGAAGATTTTAATTCTGAATCTTTTTTAAATGCTGTTGCTCGCACACTTCAAAGTAATGCTGAATGCTTGGCAAGCAATACCCTAAAACTCGTCATCACTACCATTAAAAACCGTCGAGGCGGTGTAAAAAGATGGTTGAAATCTTTAGCGAGCAGCCGAATCATTAAACAAAAGAGGCCGTGGCTGTATGATTTTATCAATTACACTAAATCTGTGTTTGGCCGCTAGTGTGTGCGCCCTGATAGATGACGCGGATGTCGGTGATGTGGTTTTACTGAACCGCTCTAAAAACATACACACGGCGCTGGGCATCCCTGATGAGCGATTAGTGAGTTTTAGCGACATTCCAGCATTTGAGAAATATTTGGGGGTCACCATTAAAGTTCTGTACTACAGTCAGGGTGATTGGCGCTACTTTCAGACTGACAATGCAGCTACTGGTAAAACCGTATTCATACTGTTCCATGATAACCACCACTACGGTATCAAGAATATAAAAGGTTTTATCGTTGCTAAGCACTTTTGTGAGCTCTGCAATTCATTGTACACTAACAAGAACACCCATTCATGTCAATATTTTTGTAAAGCGTGCCAAAGAGTGGATTGTGTGGAGAGTACAGGTGTACAACAAACCCCGCGTTGCCCCGTATGTCGGGTTCATTGTCGCTCTAGTGAGTGTTTAGATCGTCACAAACAATTAGCTCTGGTTGATCCACCATTCTGCAGGCTTAAAATATTTTGTGATGAGTGCCATCGCTTTGTGTTCAGGAATAGCGAGGGAGTGCATGAATGTGCCGGTTTGCGTTGCCCCGTATGTCATAGTCGTGTAAATAAATTTGACGCGCATCTCTGTTACATGCGCCGCTATGTACCGGGGGACGAGACAGATTGTTATATCTTTTACGATTTTGAATGTATGCGAGAGACAGGTACCCACATCCCAAATTACATTTATGCCACAACACTGAGTGGTGATCAACCCTGGGAGTTTGAAGGTGATAGCTGCACGCACGACTTTTTACTGTTCTTTACCAGCGGGAAATTTTCAGGCTATACATTTATAGCACACAATGCAGGGCACTACGATTCTTACTTTATTGTTAAGGAGCTGATTTTTGAAAAACTACAGGTAAAGCTGATAACCCAAGGTGGCCGGCTCTTGTGTGTGACGGTGCCCGATTTGTCTATAAGGTTCATAGACTCGCTAAATTTTATCCCCATGAAGCTCAGTAAATTACCTCAGGCCATGGGCTTTTCAGGTGCCAAAGGTCATTTTCCACACTTTTTTAACACCCGAGAAAACAAAAACTATGTAGGTCCCATACCCGATGTGAAATATTATGGGTTAGAGTACATGGCACCGGATGAGATTGTAGAGTTCCTGGCTTGGCATGAGGGTCAGAAACACACAGTTTTTGACTTCAAGAGTGAACTAAAATCATACTGGAATCAGGATGTTGAAATTTTGAGACGAGCCTGTGAGATCTATAGAGAGCGCATTATGGAAATGACGCTGAAAAGTGTTAAAAAATACTGTGACATTCAAAAAGAAATGGTTGTGGAGAGCAGTTGTATTGGCCCTTTTCAGCTCATCACCCTGGCCCCGGTATGTATGTCAATGTATCGGTTTAAATTTCTACCAGAAAAAACGATCGCCATTTTACCGGGTGATAATTATCACAAGCTGAAAAAGCGCTACTCATCCCCCGCTATACAGTGGCTCATGAATGTAGCGCATACCGAGAACATTGACATTCAGCATGCCTTAAGAGGGGCTGAGAAACAACTCGGTCAATATTTTCTAGATGGTTATGCCTATGTTAACGGACAGCACATAGCTTTTGAATTTCATGGCTGTTTTTTCCACGGCTGCCCGTCGTGCTATAATGAGAATGATACAAATAAAGTTACAAACATCACCTACGGTCAATTATATCATGCTTTCTTACCTAAAAAGCGCTACCTGCAGAGGTGCGGGTACACCATAAGAGTGATGTGGGAGCATGAGTGGCGTGAAATGGTTAAAAATGATTCTAATTTCCAGGCATTTCTCCATCAAATGGATTTCCCCGCTCCCTTAGACCCCGCGATGCGCTTTATGGGGGTCGAACTAACGCCATTAAGCTCTATCACCAGGTTGAAGCTGATGAGACTTTACATTACTACGACTTCACCAGCCTGTACCCTTTGTAAACAAAACTAAAACATACCCTGTGGGACACCCCGACATCATCTATGACAACTTTGGTTTCATTAAAAAATACTTTGGCTTAGCTAAAGTCAAGGTCTATCCCCAGAGAGATTTATTTTTTCCCGTTCTAGCGGTAAAACTCGACAAAAAATTGATGTTCCTCCTTTGCTATACATGCGCTGTAAATTCACAGGCGAGGAATGCAGACATAGTGATGAAGAACGCTCCCTGACAGGTACCTGGTGCACTATAGAGCTCGAGCTGGCGATAGATAAAGGGTACCGGATCGCCCACATCTATGAAATATGGCATTTTCCAAACACCAGCGATGATCTTTTTGCACCCTACATTAAATTACACCTTAGGGATAAGCAGGAGGCCTCGGGTTATCCTAGCTGGTGCACTGATGATGCCAAGAAAAAGCAGTACATTGACAGTTTTCTTGAAAAAGAGGGTGTACGGTTACGACCTGAAAATATAGCCGTCAACCCCGCTAAAAGACAGATCTCCAAACTTTTCTTAAATTCTTTATGGGGGAAGTTTGCTCAGCGGGCCAATCTAGCAAGCACCGAGATTGTTAGGGATCCTGATGAGCTTTTTAGGTATCTCTTCCTGCCCTACTATGACATTTCTACGCTGGATTTTATCGATGATGAAACCGCAACCATTAACTGGAAATATGCGGAAGGGCACCACACAGTCAATAAAAACACAAACATCTTTATAGCCTGCTTTACCACAGCGTATGCGCGGCTAGAGCTCTATTCTCTGCTGGACAGGCTGTAGGAGAGGTGCCTTTATCACGACACAGATTCAGTTATTTTTGTGCACAGGGATGGTGAGTGGCAGCCGCCTCTAGGCGATTACCTGGGGGAATTGACGAGTGATATACCCGAGGGCACATACATCACAGAGTTTGTTTCTGCAGGGCCCAAAACTTACGGGTACAAGCTCAACACGGGGCAAACTGTCTTAAAAGTGAAGGGAATAACGCTAAATGTTGGTAACTCTCAATCTATCAATTTTAGCAGTCTGAAAGATCTAGTTCTGGACTACCCCCATAAATCAGCCCCTGAAACTCAGAAGCGCATCGTCGTACAGCAACAGGGCATTGTGAGAAATAAAAAATATTGGAATATTGAATCCCGTGTCCTACAAAAGATCCAGAAGTGTGTCTACACAAAGCGCCGACTACTAGACGAATTCACTACCCTGCCGTATGGCTATTAGCACAGTATTGTGATGGATACGCGGCTACAACACCCGCTCTCGTGCATTCTAGCGGGGCCATCTAATTCTGGAAAGAGTTATTTTGTAAAACAATTGCTGTATAATATTGAAAGTAATTTTTCTCACAAGCCGGATAATATTGTTTGGTTTTATTCATGCTGGCAGAAACTATATGATGAAATCTCTCTCTCTTTTCCTAACACCAGATTTGTGGAGGGTCTGCCGAATACATTCGTAGATGACGAATTATTCCCACCGGACAAGGTGAATTTGGCCATTGTTGATGATCTCATGGATAGTGCTAGCGAAAATTGCGAGATAGAAAAAGTGTTCACCAAGTATGTGCACCACAGAAATCTCAGTATTTTCTACCTGGTACAAAACATATTTTGTCAGGGTAGAGAAAAGCCGCACCATAAATTTAAACACAAAGTACATGGTTCTTTCTAACAATCCTCGAGATAAATTACAAATTTTAACACTAGCTCGTCAGATGTACCCGGAAAAACACGTTTTTTCCCAGAAGCATTTGAGGATGCCACGCGGGAGCCTTATGGGTATTTGCTGGTCGATTTGATAGCTAATACACCGGAGGATCACCGCTTACGGACGGGGTTGTTTCCACCGGCGTTGCCCGCTGTTTATGTGCAGAAGAAAACCGCTTCTAAAAAGTGAATTTTATGCGGGATCGCACATTCCACTCTGTGTGCGTTGTGCTGTAAAGATGTCCGAGAGACTCCGGCGTAACTGGGCTCTCTTAAAAACCCTGGTGAAGGCAACACCGTCCATCGGAAATCTATTTTGCGCAATGCGAGTGTGGATTTAATCACCGCTATAGGTGAGATTGCTTTAAACATCTTAAAAGGCCGAATCCCGCTGAAAGAGCGCCAAAAAGGCATACTGAACAAGTGGCGTAAAGCTATAAGAACCATGAGTGATAGAGCGCAGTCCATAAAGAAAAAGAAGCGAGTACTGAATCAGACCGGTGGCTTTATCGGTCCTCTTTTAGGTTTTGCAATACCCATAATAACGAGTCTGCTCGCTGGCAAATAATGGAGCATGCTGAGAAAATGTATCTAGTCCCCAAACAGGACCTACACAAGCTAAGGCCACCAACCACCGAGAGCATACGCAAAACTGTTATTCGCCGCCTCGATGATGAAATTAACACCGTTTTACAGCGACGCGACATCCCTGACGATGTGAAAATTAAAATGTATAGTTCCGTGCTGGAGCACTACTTGGTACATACGAAACGCTGCTCGAAAGAATTAACAACTTTAAATCTCGCTAGCACTCATGGTCCTGAGCATCAATAGCCGCCAAATACCGACTCCGATAAAAAAAATCACGAGATCGCTGAAATTGTAGGCCATATAAACCAAAGATATAAAAAGAATGCTGAATTTTTACTAAACAGGCTACTCCAGAATAAAAATGTGACAGACTGGAATGATAAAGACGAATTTATTTTCAAAGGCGCTGTAATACCCGGGTCTAACTTAGTGGATTTGGTACGTAGTACAACTCAGAGTCACGCTCTGACCGTCAGGAATTTACCTAGGGGTTGGGAATCATTTATGCGAGCTATGGCCGAGCTGAATATACCCTCTACTGTTGTGGGTAATCCCACTACTAGTCAGCATTTAGACGAATTAAAAATGACCTCCAGCGATGGTGTATCTGCCCCGATGAGGGTAGACCCCACACCCCGTACAATTCATTCTCTGCACTCGCCGTCATTAGGCACCACAAGGGTAACTCTACTACCTAAAAAAAGGTCTCTACCGATACTGCCAGCCATGTGGCTCATGAAGTAGCCTATGTACTTGTTAATTATCTATTTTGTTGTGTGTGTGATGCTATTTGTTAATTGTGCATGTGACACTTTTTATATAATTCTGTATGTACTTTTAAATGCTTGAAATGTCTTTGAGATGTATTTATTTATTACAATAAAATCTTGTAACCTTGTTTTACAATATCGTGTCATTGCTTTTTTAAAAATACGAATAAAACATTCGCGTGTGTAATATTGTAACACGGCCATATACATAATATGCCCGTTTAAACAGAAAATCAAATTTAAAAGCTCCACACTACATCTGTTGGAATATTCACCAAACTTGCGCCTGTCTAGAGAGAACACCATAACCTGACTGTATCGCCATTTGTATCGCCGTTTTGGTGTCACAATTAGTTCAATGCTTGAAATGTCTTTGAGATGTATTTATTTATTACAATAAAATCTTGTAACCTTGTTTTACAATACCGTGTCACTGCTTTTTTAAAAATACGAATAAAACATTCGCGTGTGTAATATTGTAACACGGCCATATACATAATATGCCCGTGACCATTTAAAGGACATGTCCGGGCATGCCCGGACATGTGCGGGCTATACACAATATAGCTGAGTATGCCTGGCTATACACAATACAGTGCTAATTACTATGCGTAATTTCTATCAAGTGAATTACCATATCTAAATAGCATGTTAAGATGCGAGCTTCTGTCAATTGTCCTGAACTAGACATGTCACGACACATCCCTGGTGCAGCCCTGCTAATACGTATCCTATCTTTTCTTTAATTCTCTATGGGGAAAAACTTCTTATATACTGAATAATACTGCACAATAAACTCCTTTTAGCCTGTACATAGACTACTAAATTATAACTTTCCAGCGAGTGAAGCACACACTCAGATTTAATCCCATGCTAGAAAATCCTTTACATACATTTACTGGTGGACTTAAAAGAGCCCCCACAAAAAGAACCTTATAAAATCAAGATTCGCCTTGATACACCTTTCCCCACACCACAGACTGATCAAATCCACAAGGAGATGGATAAAATATAAATAGAGCCGAATAAATTCATGAAGCACTTTGATAGAACTTCCCAGATTCAACACTCCTGATTTCCCAGACAGATCAAATCACAAGGAGACGGATTAAATGATAGGGGGCATGACGACCTGTCAGATTGAGTTTGACGAATGATGGAACTCCTACACTACTCATATATATTTCCATGACAGTCCCCCCTTAGATACCACTTGCCCTAAAAATCCTGCTCCTGTCCCAAAGCGCTGCAACTCTTTTGTGCTGCCGGCGGGTTGAGATATGCCTTGCGCATGCCTCACCCACCGAATACAGACTTTTCGCAAATGGGCTGTCAGGAGGACTGTCCCTGTCGGGGGTTTATGTGTTTGCAATCATAGTCTCTTTATTTAACTGCATGTTCTGAAAAAACGTGTGTATTCTTCATCAGGTAGGTCACCTGTCTGGTCTGTCAGAGCATCCACGACATCCTTCATGGCTTAGGTGTCTCTCCTGGTACGGGAGCTTCCTTGCAATGCGATACGTGGATCCAAGCAGGCTTTCCCTCTAGTTACACAGAGGTTGGTGTCATCTGGGGCTCTTGGACAGGACCATCAAATCTGGCAGTGAAGAGAAAAACTCGAGAATGGACATTAGTTTTTGACCAATTCAATTACATAAGCAAATAAGATATCATTTTGCATATTCTGCTGCTGAGGGAAGAATGCACCTAACTTGGGACTAGACCCAAACAAAATTTCCCATGGTGACAGCTTTTCTGGGTCTCTGGGAGTGTACCTTATGCTAAACAGTGCAATTGGGGGTGTGTCTCATGCCATGGTTTGCGTGTCTCTTGGGCAATTTTCAAAGCATCCTATTCTTAAGTGTTCCGTTCAGTCTTTCTACCTTCCTGCTGCTCTGGGGGTGGTAAGGAGTGTGTAGGCCTAAATCTGACCCTACTGCTAACCAGATCTCTTGTGTCAGATTTGCTGTGAATGCGGGTCCCTGATCACTTTCTGTCATTTCTGGAACCCCGTATCTGCACACTATTTTCCGAAAGTAGCTGCTTTGCAGTAGTCTTTGCTGACTTGGAACGCTTCTGTCCATCTTGAAAATACTTCTTTGACCACAATGGCGTATTTGAATCCTTCACTTGGCGATATCTGGATGTGGTCTATCTGGATCCTCTGAAGCTGGTAGAGTGGTCTTGCCAGATGAGGTGAGGGGGACTTTCTTCCACACGTCCAGGCTTGCATTTGCCGCAGGTCAGACAGCTGCTGGTGAATTTGGCTGTTAGGGTGGAGATCCCTGAAGCGAACCAGTAAGCACCAATCAGATCATTCATCTGTGTCTTTGATATGTGGGTGTGGGTCCATGTGCCCATTGAACCACCACAGGGTACATAATTCGTGGTAGGCAGGGTTTGGAGTCCATTTTTGATAGCCTTCCTTCTTCATGTGTTGCTTTTTTCGCATTCAGCTCTTCTTCTCCTTTTGGAGCTTGGTCTTGCAATTTCTTGAGCAGATCCCAGGACGTCTTTTTGTCAGGCTTCTTGTCTTCAGTCGTCATGTAGTAGCCGTACGGCTCTACGACCTCTCCCACTTCTCCATGTTGTCTTCCTTTGGCCGCTTCTTTGGCTGCCATGTCCGCCATGTTATTGCCTCACGCCTCTTCTGTTCTCAGTTTTCCATGCGCTTTTGATTTTTCAAATTGCCACCATATTGGAAGTTGGAGTACACCCAGCAGGTCCCTGAAGGCTCCATGATGCTTCACGGTTGTCCCGTTTGCTGTGATGAAGTCCCTTGCAGCCCAGATGGGCCCAAAGTCATGTGCTATGCCATGCAAGCACCTGTAGTCGGTGTAGATGTTTGCAGTCTTGCCTTCATCAGCGCTATCAGTTCTGCTTCCTGGGCTGACAGGCTAGGTGACAGACTTCTGGACCACAGGATTTATTGATTGCTGGTCACTGCACTTCCTGTGTGGAAACTTCTTCATCATCTGCAAATCTGGAGCCATCCAAGTAGAGGATAAATTCTGTAAATTTTGTTCTGGAAAGTCCATATTGTATCCCCCCTTGGGAGTGGGAGTAGAGTGGCTGGGATGAGGACTGTAGGTCTGGAGACGGTGACATTATGAGACAAAGGCGATAGAGGCGCCACAAAGATGCCTGGCGGTGGGGAGATTATTGTTGGTTGAGCTTGATTGAGGATTGCCAAGATGTCGTGTGGAGTGAGAGTTTCCAGTGGCTGTCCAAGAGTGATGTCAGCAACCTTGTCCAGGAAGTGTAGCTACAGACACAAATGAGGAACCTCAGTGCCGAGCAGGGCTGCCAGCATGGAACCATGACACTGATTCACCGCAGCCTCAGCAAGGAAGTGGGAAATCCCCATGCAGCAAGACAACTTTTAAGCCCAAATCTCACCCAGTGTATGCACCAAGTACACCATGTCACTTCTTATCTGATGAAGATGAAGATGCAACGTCACACATGCTGCCCAATACTAGGGAAGAAAACACACAAGCACCAATAGAGCAGGGACAGGTAGAGGCACCATCCTATGAGCCCTTCATCCCAAGCCAGGTGATCAATATGCTGCCAGACCCAGAGATACACCCCATGCCATTTTGCCAAAAAATGCAGCAGATCCAGCGAACGTATGCAGCAGCCTGGATTGATCTCTGGACCGTAATGGAAATAAAAGCAGGTGATGCATTCTGGCCAATTATGAGAGAACACTTCAAGCTTCCAGCAGAGTTAGATGCGTATGCCTGGGAGACAGGACCAAAGCTAATTGAGCAGCTCAGAGAATGGGCCAAAAGCAGACTGACAGGACAAACTCTCAGCCTACATGATGTGAGTCAAGACAAGACAGAGTCTGTGGAGAAGTTCCATGACAGAGTGATGCAAGTGTTTCAAGATTTGGGCCTCATGATCAGACACACAGACGGATGTTGGCACAGGCTTTTGTGCATGGACTGAGAGAACCAATCAGGAAACCACTGGTAGTAGCCAGGCCTGAGTACACGTCAATAGCAATGGATACCCTGCTCGCAGTAGCAAAAAGGATTGAGTCCCACCGGGACAGAAGGGATGTCCAGTGTTACAACTGTGGCGAGTTTGGTCATTTCCAGA
The DNA here is from genome assembly GCA_033576555.1 of Oophaga sylvatica. Lineage (NCBI taxonomy): Eukaryota > Metazoa > Chordata > Amphibia > Anura > Dendrobatidae > Oophaga > Oophaga sylvatica. The sequence continues at coordinate 25,951 of JARQOD010002175.1, forward strand.
ACCGGTGCAGAACACTGACTTCGCCCAGAAGAAGAAGAAACACAGAAAGCAGTGAAGAACCCGTCCATAGGACAGGAGCATGCCAAGTCCACAGGGAACCCCACCAGTGGGACCAATATCCTGAGAGTGGATGGCGTAGTCAGATCTTTTCTTGTGGAACTCCACAACCTCACCTATCTATCAGAATCTTCTGCGTCCTGCATGGGAATTGATGGTCAAGTCAGACATTCCCAGATTATGAAGCCCCTGAGCGTGTGGACTCAGCCAGAACACTCAATCATGTCCCAGTTTGTTGTGTCAAAGACCTGCACCCTCAACCTATTGGGAGTGGACCTAATGCAGAAGCTGAAAGCGACCAGAGTGCTCCAGGAAGATGGGACCATGACACTTTCTTCACCCCTGACCCAAGAAGAAACAGGAACAACCACACTGCAGACCTATCACAGGAGGTGCTGGACATAGTACCAGAAAAGCCACTCCATCACCCAGAGTCAAGATGTCTCTGACCAACTGAAGGTCTAAGTGAACTCGCCTAAGAAGACGGCCTGAGAACTTTGACATTGGCCAGGATATTCAACTCAAGAAGGACCCTACTCGCTTCATGGAATGGCAACACCTCATCCGGCTCCAACGCCAGAGTTTCATCTTTTGCAAGCACCAGGAGGTGCCTCCTACAATCAACCAGTTCACCCAGGCCCTAGACCGGCAAAAGGCCACTCAGCTCTTCAAACTTGTGCACAAATACTGACCTGAGACCGAGCTGGAGAAAAAGAAACTACTGATGGCCCGTGCTGAGAAAAAAGCAGCCGGTGAAGGAGACGTCCCAACAAGAAGACCCCCTGTGACCAGAGCAGGTGCTAACACACTGACTGCCTTGGTGGAGAACAGGAAAGCCAGCTGGTCGTCATCTCTCATGATGTGGATCCTAGTAGGCGGCTTGTTTTCCTGCCAGTTCTGTGCCGGGAGATGGGAGTCCCCTGCCGCATAGTGAAGGAGTCACTCTTCTACAACACGTGGATGACCTTCTCTTTTGTGTGGTTGACATTGATACCTGCACAGTCCATTCCTTGTCTCTCCTACTCTACCTGGAAGAACAGCAACGCAAGGTCTGGAAGAACAAAGTCCAGTGATGTCAGAAGCAAGTTACATCCCTGGGACACTGTATTGCCCACCAGATGAAACACATGTCAAAAGACTGGAAGACCACTGTGGAGAAGATGGCTCCCCCAACAACTCCAAAGATGCTGCAGGCCTTCCCTGGTCTAGTGTCGTATTGCAGAATTTGGATCCCTGATGCCTCAGTCCTAATGTAGCCTCTGTGCGCTTGCATCAAAGCAACCCCGCTCCTTCTATCAGACACAGCCTTCAACTCATTCAGGAGACTGGAAGAACTCCACAGTCTCAGCGCCAATGCCAGGCCTACCTGACTATGAGAAGTCTTTCCGTCTACCTGATGGAAGAGAGAAGGTCATGCTACTGGAGTCCTGTCACGGAATCACGGGGGAAAACAGAGACTTTTAGGCTGCCTCTCAGCCCACTTGGATCCAGTTGCAAGAGGAGCACCCTCCTGCCTGATGGCAGTATCTGCAGCACACAACTTCCTGGACAAGGTGTCATGGGTGCATCGCCACGAAGATCGTCGCGATTGCACATTCTGACTTCTCACAGCTGAGCTGCTGTTTCTTTGTGTTTGGTAATGAGAGAGTTAATTTTACCTAGCTCTTTGCTAAGACTAGGTCCAGCCTCGCCCGGCTGCTTTGGATTATGTTCTAATTAGTTTCCTTTATATTCCTGCCAGTCTGGGTGTTTGATGCCGGTGAAAGCATTCATATAGTTTAGCAGACTGGATCGGTTCTGGGAATACTTAAGCTAAGAGCTCCTTAGTTGTTTTTACTCTTACAGCTTATAGTTTATCTCTGAGACCTAAGGTGTTCCTACTGTGTGTGAGTGTTGTATGTAAGACTTTATTTACTTTATTTCTTATCTTTCTTGTATGTCTTTCTGTTCATTAACCGTTTCCTGGTCATTCCCTTTGGTGGTATTCAGGGTCCTTCTTAGGACTAGAATACAGTTGGCAGGGATTGATAGGAGACAGGGTTTACGCTGGTGGCCTGGACCTCTGTACCTTTAACAGTACCTCCAGGTTGAGGGATTAGTTAGGACCCTAGTTAGGGTCAGCTTAGACCCCGGTCACCCTCTAGCCGGAGACACAGTATAACGGATTCCGTTCTGACCCACTGGACTTTCTGTCAGGTAAATCTATGTTATCATATGGCTATGCGCATGTTATATAGTATGTTGCCCTTTTGATATAGATTATTGTCATCACATATATATATCTGCTATACAGCGTGACAAATTCACCGGCCAATACTAAAGATTCTCCCCAGCTATCATGGATCCAGTAGCCCAGTTGGCCCGGCAGTTGCAGGGATTGTCCATGGAGTTGGCAGACATTAAGTCCAAGGTTTTGTCCCCCCGGAGCAAACCAGATCTGAACCTAAGGTTGCTCTCCCGGACAGGTTCACTGGTGGGCGGGACAAATTTTTTACTTTCCGGGAGGCATGTAAATTGTACTTTCGGCTGCGGCCTCGGTCATCTGGGAGTGAAGAGCAGAGGGTGGGAATTGTTATCTCGCTCTTACAAGGGGATCCTCAATCTTGGGCGTTCTCTATTCCTTCAGGCTCCCCAGATCTCCAGTCAGTGGATCAATTTTTTACTGCCCTGGGTCTGGTATATGATGATCCGGATCGAGTCTCCCTTGCTGAAACAAGGTTATGTAAAATACGGCAAGGAAATCGTCCAGCGGAGGAATATTCTTCTGAGTTCCGTAGATGGGCAACAGATACTCAGTGGAATGACCCAGCTCTTAGGAGCCAGTTTTGTCAAGGGTTGTCTGACAAATTAAAAGATGTGTTGGCTCAGTATGATTCTCCTCCATCACTGGAGGCTGCTATGGCCCTCGCTATTCGCATTGATAGACGTCTTCGGGGAAGACGCGAGGTAACTCCGCCCCCGTGATGACTCCACCTACTACTAAAGTCCCTTATACTGAGGTTCCCTGGTCTGTTCTGAGGAACCCATGCAGTTGGGAGGGACATCATTTTGTAGGAGGGAATCAGCGGTGCGCCGCAAGACTAGAAGGTGTTTCTTTTGCGGGAGAGAGGGACATTTTGTTGGGGGGTGTCCATCCCGGACCTCTTTGAACCAAGGAGTTAACCTGGGAGTGTGTATTTCGTCCCCAAATCCCTCTCAGTTTCTCGTGCCTGCGGAGGTGGTGATTGGTACTAGAACTGAGAGGATTTCTGTTTTTCTTGATAGTGGGTCCGGGGCTAATTTGGTGGACACTCGGTTTGCCCAGGTGCATGGTATGCAACTGAGTGTATTGGCCAAACCGGTCCCTATACTCTCTATTGATTCTAGACCTCTTGGTCAAGGTAGCTTGGTACAAGCTGTTCATAACATAGATCTTCGAGTAGGGGCAATACATAAAGAGCAATTGTCTTGTTATGTGTTGGAGGGTCTGCCTGCTCCTATTGTGTTGGGACTTCCTTGGTTGGCTAAACATAACCCAGTGATTGATTGGCAATCCAGAAAGATAAGCCAGTGGGGTGAATTTTGCAAGAATAACTGCATGAGCACGGTCATCGGTGCGGTTGTGCCTAGGACTTTGCCTCCTTTTCTGGAGGACTTTTGGGAGAAGTTCTCAGAGGAGGGGTGTAAAGAGTTACCTCCTCATCGCACATATGACTTCCCAATAAAGTTGCTTCCTGATGCCTTATCTCGTACTTTCCCAGGGGTCGGGAAGACGGATGATCCGGTTCCTATTCCTCAGGAGGGAGTTGTAGTGTCAGCTGTATGCTCTGAGCTTGAGGGGGAGGTATTGGGGGCTCAGGGGGACGCCCCTGTGGGACTTCCAGGGAGACTGATAGTTCCAGATCGCTTAAGACTGAAGGTTACGGAGAACCCTTACAAACGGATGGCTGATAGGAGGAGAGTTTCTGGTCTAGATCTGAGGGTGAACGATCTGGTGTGGTTGTCTACCAGGAATATAAAACTTAAAGTTCCCTCCTGGAGGTTGGGTCCCAGATTCATCGGGCCGTACAGGATCAGTTCCATAATTAATCCTGTGGCATTTCGTCTGGACCTCCCTCCTACGTTTAAAATTCATAATGTGTTTCACAAGTCATTACTTAAAAAGTATGTGGCACCAGTCATACCGTCACCTCTACCTCCTCCTTCAGTGGTAGTCAATGATAACGTGGAAGTTCATTGGAGGGGGTATGGTCCTGAGGAGAGGACGTGGGTCCCTGCGTCTGATGATAACACAGATCGATTGGTTCGGACCTTTCACACAATTTACCCGGACAGACCTGGTCATGAGGGTCCGGAGGCCCCTCGTAGAAGGGGGTGTACTGTCATGGGTGCATCGCCACGAAGATCGTCGCGATTGCACATTCTGACTTCTCACAGCTGAGCTGCTGTTTCTTTGTGTTTGGTAATGAGAGAGTTAATTTTACCTAGCTCTTTGCTAAGACTAGGTCCAGCCTCGCCCGGCTGCTTTGGATTATGTTCTAATTAGTTTCCTTTATATTCCTGCCAGTCTGGGTGTTTGATGCCGGTGAAAGCATTCATATAGTTTAGCAGACTGGATCGGTTCTGGGAATACTTAAGCTAAGAGCTCCTTAGTTGTTTTTACTCTTACAGCTTATAGTTTATCTCTGAGACCTAAGGTGTTCCTACTGTGTGTGAGTGTTGTATGTAAGACTTTATTTACTTTATTTCTTATCTTTCTTGTATGTCTTTCTGTTCATTAACCGTTTCCTGGTCATTCCCTTTGGTGGTATTCAGGGTCCTTCTTAGGACTAGAATACAGTTGGCAGGGATTGATAGGAGACAGGGTTTACGCTGGTGGCCTGGACCTCTGTACCTTTAACAGTACCTCCAGGTTGAGGGATTAGTTAGGACCCCAGTTAGGGTCAGCTTAGACCCCGGTCACCCTCTAGCCGGAGACACAGTATAACGGATTCCGTTCTGACCCACTGGACTTTCTGTCAGGTAAATCTATGTTATCATATGGCTATGCGCATGTTATATAGTATGTTGCCCTTTTGATATAGATTATTGTCATCACATATATATATCTGCTATACAGCGTGACACAAGGTTGCTGACATCACTCTTAGACAGCCACTGGAAACTCTCACTCCACACGACATCTTGGCAATCCTCAATCAAGCTCAACCAACAATAATCTCCCCACTGCCAGGCATCTTTGTGGCGCCTCTATCGCCTTTGTCTCATAATGTCACCTTCTCCAGAACTACAGTCCTCATCCCGGCCACTCTACTCCCACTCCCAAGGGGGGATACAATATGGACTGTCCAGAACAAAATTTACAGAATTTATCCTCTACTTGGATGGCTCCAGATTTGCAGATGATGAAGCACTTCCACACAGGAAGTGCAGTGACCAGCTATCAAGAAATCCTGTGGTCCAGAAGTCTGTCACCTAGCCTGTCAGCCCAGGAAGCAGAACTGATAGCGCTGACGAAGGCCAGCCAGATGGCATCACTAGGTACTCAAAATTCCCTCTGGGGTATTAAACGCCGTCTTCCATTCATCCCCGTGCTTAATGCGAATAAGGTAATACGCCCCCTGAGGTCAAGTTTGGTAAACCAAGTAGCACTTTTCACCCTGGAAAACAGGTCAGAAAACAAGGGTAACGGATATTGATATTTCACAGTGATCTTGTTCAAGAGACGATAATCAATACATGGCCTTAATGAACCATCCTTTTTGGCCACAAGGAAAAAGCCCGCACCCAAGGGTGAGGAGGATGGTCTGATATGACTCTTCTCCAATGACTCCTTGATATAAGACCGCATAGCGTCATGTTCAGGTACAGACAAGTTAAAAAGGCGACCTTTAGGGAATTTACTACCAGGCACTAATTCAATAGCGCAGTCATAGCTCCTATGGGGGGGCAAGGATGCATATTTAGTTTCTCTAAACACATCAGAAAAATCAGTCAAAAAGTCAGGAACATCCTGAGACTGGGGAGAGGCAGAAAAAACAGGAGTGTTGGCATTAACACATTGGCAGCCCCAACTGGTCACAGACACAGATTTCCAATCTAAAACAGGATTATGAGACTGCAACCAAGGGAAACCTAGTACAATAATGTCATGCAGATTTTACAGTACCAAAAATTTGTAACTCTCCTGATGATCAGGTTCAACCCTCATTATCACCTGGGTAGAAAACTGGGGTTTATTCTCAGCCAAAGGGGTAGAATCAATCCCCGGTAGGGGAATAGACTTCCGTAGGGGTATCAAGGGAAACACACAACGTTTGGCAAAATCAAAATCCATCAGGTTAATAGCTGCTCCCGAATCAACAAAAGCCTGAGCAGAAAATGTGGACAGGGAGAAAATCAGGGTTACAGTCAACAGAAATTTAGTCTGAACACTACCCAAGACAACTGAGCGTGCAAAACATCTTCCCCGCCTAGGGCAGACAGAAATAGCATGAGAGGTGTCACCACAATAGAAACACAACCCATTGCATCTTCGAAACTCATGACGCTGTGCCCCAGAAGCCACTCCATCACACTGCATGGGTTCAGAAGCTGGCTCACAAGGCAACACCATTCCATGCATACCTCTACGCTCACGCAAACGTCTGTCAATTTGAATCGCTAATGACATAGAATCATTGAGACCAGAGGGAGCAGGGAAACCCACCATAACATCTTTTACATTCTCTGACAGCCCCTTCCGAAAAAGGACTGCCAAAGAATCATCATTCCATTTGGTTAGGACTGCCCATTTTTGGAATTTCTGACAGTACAACTCAGCGTCCTCAAGCCCTGATTTAATGCCAACAAGGTTATTTCAGCTTGATCAGTGACATTAGGCTCATCGTACAATAACCCCAGAGCCAGAAAAAATGCATCAACATCACTCAAAACAGGGTCCCCAGGTGTCAGGGAAAAAGCCCAATGCTGAGGATTGCCGCGCCGGAGAGAGATGACAATTTGAACCTGCTGTGCTGCGTTCCCTGAGGACTTAGGTTTTAAGGCAAAAAACGACTTACAGTTATTTTTGAAATTCAGAAATTTGGCCCGATCTCCCAAAAACAAATCTTGCATGGGAATCCTAGGTTCCACAACCGGCAACCCAGCAAGATAGACAGCAATACTCTGAACCTCAGTGGCAAGCTGATCCACACGGCCAGACAGCTGTGCAAGCTCCATTGAGAAAAAAAAAATCCTCCTCAGCACCCAGAGAAAAAGAGGGAAAAAATGCAAGAAACAGAAAAAAAAAAAAAAAAAATCTCTGACAACTCTCACAACTTTTTTCTTTCCACACTATTTTTCCCTTCTGTGAGTACCATACAATTTTCAGTTAGGCCGGTGATACTGTTATGTTTCGGTAGCTGAGGAGAGCAGGCAAAAACGGCAATACATCAGAGAGGTTGGAATCTATTAGATTGCAGTAACCTGACTAACCACCACAACTAAAGGCAGCCGTGGAGCATTCCTACGTTGGTCCTAGACGCCTCGTCACAGCCTGAGAGATTAACTACACCTAAAGATAGAAAGAGGAAAGCTATCTGCCCCGGAGCAGATCCCCAAAGAACATAGGAAGCCCCCAAACATGTAATGGCGGTTAGACAAGAGGAAATACAGACTCAGACAGAAAATAGTATGAGCAAACGCTGGGGCCCAATCTGCCTAGACAAAAAAGGATAGAAAGGATACTCACTGCAATCCAAAAAACCCCTAAAAAATGCCAACGCTACTGATTGCAAAAACACCTGACATCACACGACCTTTACCACCTAAATCAGTTCTCTGGTGTAACAAAACTAAGTCGCAGCCACTGAAAAAACTGGAAAAGGCAGATGAACAAATAACAATGGCTCCAGAGGAACTGAGAGGAGCCCAAGTCCCCCGGGGGGGGAACCTGGCTAACCTCACAGAAATGCAGAGAAATATGCAAATGGTAAGCACAAAAACAAAAACAGAAGATATCTTATCTGAAAGCAGAAGAAGAGGCAAGACTCAGCAAGCTTCCAAGTGAACCAGGAACCACAGTTGAGACAAGAACAATTGATCACCGGCAACCATGATGGGAGGGAACCTCCCTTATATCAAGCCAGTCTGTGAATCCTGATTGCCAATCCTCATTGAATGGTTCAGTACTGTTTGTAACCACCAGAGGGAGCATCTGCTCAGAATTCATTTCCAAAACATTCACAACACTCCGCGGTATGTATGTTGTCACCCAAAGACATCATTTGTAAAACAGCCTGCTGACGCTTACCACCAGCTGTTCGATACTGTGACACCTCCTGTGCAACATTGGCAGCTGCGAATGGAGGTCTGGTGCAACAGCGCTCTGTTGACGAATCCGATCTTTCGCTTCTGGAGGAGGAGTAGGAGGAGGAGGGTGTAACGCCTACAGCAAACTGTTTCCTTTACCGTGGGCTAGGCAGAACTGTTCCACCGCCGCTGTCCCCTGTGGACCCTGCTTCCACCACATTCACCCAGTGCGCAGTGATGGATACGTAACGCCCCTGGCCATGCTTACTGGACCATGTGTCTGTTGTGAGGTGCACCTTTCCACTCACTGATTGTTTGAGTGCATAGACAATGCTGTCTTTCACATGCTGGTGAGGGCAGGGATGGCTTTTCGAGAAAAGAAGTGCCGACTAGGTAGGTCATAGCGAGGGACAGAATAGGCCATGAGGTCCCTGAATGCAGCGCTTTCAACTAAACGGAAGGGCATCATCTCTAATGCGATCAGTTTGCCAATGTAGGCGTTCAAAGACAGTGTGCGTGGATGAGAGGGTGAGTACTTTTTGGACCTACTCATAGTGTCTGATAGGGTGAGCTGTACTTGAGAGCTGCATATGGGGGAACAGCCGGTGGACATGACGGGCTGAGAGGGGGTTGGTGATGTTGATGGTAGTGGTGTTGCTGGTGGTGTTGGCGATGGCCTACATGCACTCTTTCGTTTCAAAAAACGACTGATTCCCTGACTGCTTTGGCCTTGCGCTGACACCTCAACACTTGTTGCTGCTGGTGTGCCAATCGGTGGTGTTACAGTGGGGAAGCGATGGAGCGTTGGTGGCTAACTTCAGTCGGAGCAGGTGCACATGTGCTAACTGAGCTTTTGTAGTCCGTCCACGCTTGAAAGTGCATGGTATTTAAATGTCTAAGCATGCAACTGGTATTCAAATTTTGGACATTTTTACCTCTGCTAAAGTTCCTTCCACACTTCTTACATGTAACCTTGACATCATCAATAGGATTTTGCTCAAAACTGCCAAACTGCACTTTTCCTACTATTGTATAAATTTTCAGAGCTTGCACACTGTGATACTTGAACCGTCTGTCCAAGCTGTCCTGCCACTTTTTTGTGGGGTTTTGTAAAACGTTTTTTTACAGCTGCGGGACTCACAGACAAACCCTGCTGTGATGTTGACAACTGCTGCGGATCCTCATCTGCTTGTGAGTTATATTTGCCACCGTCAATTTCTTCCCCCACTGGATGCCAATCTTGATCAACAACTGGGTCATCCATCATCTCCTCTTCTATTTCATCTGCACCTTCCTCTGTGTGACTGTGTATGGTGCTATAGTATGCGGGAAGGGGCACCTGAGTTTCATCAGGGTCAGCTTCTGGCTCTGGACACTACGAAGGCAATGTAGTGCTCTGTGGGAATGTACCAGCAGAATCATCTATCAGTGGCTGTGCATCAGTGCACTCCATGTCAGATTAATCTCGGACTGGTGAATTCATGATTTGACTTGTTAACCCTGGCACGGGATGTGAAAACAGCTCCATGGAGTATATTATATAATATAAGACAAATGGTGTGCACACGAATAATTAAATGGTGAGGTGCTAGTGTCATGGAATAAATCCAAATCTAGAATATAAATAGCACTGCACTCTCAGACAGGAATTCTATGCAAAATCAAACAATATTTATTAAACAACCAAAAAAGTGATAGGGAGCATGTTTTATCATAGCGACGTAAATGACACAACGTTTCGACTCTCACGAGTCTTTTTCAAGAAGCCGCTATACAAAAGGAAAAAAGAAAAACAAATCAAAAGGGGTTTTAAACAATAAATACAATGGTTGAACAATTATGATACAAAATCAAATGAAACATATTAAAATAATATTAACCAAATGCAAAGTGAACCCTGCTTGTGGCATAGAGACCAGCAAGCACCAACCGTATGTCAAGAGATAGGAAAAAGTGAAGAAACACGTGGTGAAAGGAGTTCATCCAGATATGAGAAAGGAAGATATAAGTTAGGGATAATTTTACCTGAAAACAGCTTCAGAGTGATTAACGAGATAATTGGATTGCAATATCTAGAGAGGGTAATAGGTGCGACATTGTCAGATTAAATAAAATGCTATAGAAAGTTCAACACTGGTGAGAAATCCTCAAATACCTGTTCCAATAGAATGCTCAAGGGTCTAGATAGGAGAAGATGGCTCCCCAAATAGATGGCCTGGGGTATAAGCATTAATAAAAAATAAACAAAATTTTTTTTGTTAACTGTTTGTTATATATAACCCTAGTCGGAGTAGTATATAGGTGTATACCACTCTATAGTCAAAATAAAAATTAATAAAAAAGACAAAAAATACCTGTGTGGTTGTTAGAGAGTAGAAAAAAGTAACGATCCAGGAAGGAAATGTAGGATCTGTAGAAGGAGAGATGTAAGTTGTGAATATATCTTACAGACAAGTAGGTAGAAGCTAGATACTAATGTTCGCAATGCATATCAAAGGGCTGTAATGAGTGTTGCTGCGCATATATTGAGGTTAGTTGGGCCGAAAAACAGCTTACTGGCTAAAATACTAATGTTCGCAATGTATATCAAAGGGCTGTGCACTGCAGCTATCTGTGCGGTCCCTCTAATGAGTGTTGCTGCGCATATATTAAGGTAAGTGGGCCGAAGAACAGATTGCTGGCTTAAGAGAACAAAATGTGTATAGGAGAAAGATTACCTGTAAATGGCTGTGGCGCAGCGACGCTCCCGCGTCTTGCTGGATGTGTGACACGCTGCAGAAATGAAAAAGCCGGGTATAAATGCCGGCTGACATCGCCGGGCCGGATGTGTGTCATCCGGACCGGAAGTGACGTGACGGGTACTAGGAGACCCACTGCGGCTGCCCAACTAACCTCAATATATGCGCAGCAACACTCATTACAGCCCTTTGATATGCATTGCGAACATTAGTATCTAGCTTCTACCTACTTGTCTGTAAGATATATTCACAACTTACATCTCTCCTTCTACAGATCCTACATTTCCTTCCTGGATCGTTACTTTTTTCTACTCTCTAACAACCACACAGGTATTTTTTTGTCTTTTTTATTAATTTTTATTTTGACTATAGAGTGGTATACACCTATATACTACTCCGACTAGGGTTATATATAACAAACAGTTAACAAAAAATTTTGTTTATTTTTTATTAATGCTTATACCCAGGCCATCTATTTGGGGAGCCATCTTCTCCTATCTAGACCCTTGAGCATTCTATTGGAACAGGTATTTGAGGATTTCTCACCAGTGTTGAACTTTCTATAGCATTTTATTTAATCTGACAATGTCGCACCTATTACCCTCTCTAGATATTGCAATCCAATTATCTCGTTAATCACTCTGAAGCTGTTTTCAGGTAAAATTATCCCTAACTTATATCTTCCTTTCTCATATCTGGGATGAACTCCTTTCACCACGTGTTTCTTCACTTTTTCCTATCTCTTGACATACGGTTGGTGCTTGCTGGTCTCTATGCCACAAGCAGGGTTCACTTTGCATTTGGTTAATATTATTTTAATATGTTTCATTTGATTTTGTATCATAATTGTTCAACCATTGTATTTATTGTTTAAAACCCCTTTTGATTTGTTTTTCTTTTTCCTTTTGTATAGCGGCTTCTTGAAAAAGACTCGTGAGAGTCGAAACGTTGTGTCATTTACGTCGCTATGATAAAACATGCTCCCTATCACTTTTTTGGTTGTTTAATAAATATTGTTTGATTTTGCATAGAATTCCTGTCTGAGAGTGCAGTGCTATTTATATTTCTAGCTCCATGGAGTAATCACCAGCACTGCAGGCTGCCGCATCCTTCACTTTACTTGGGGGTGAAGGAAAAAAGGAAAGGAGTTGTTCCTGACCAGAAGCACCAAATGAGGACTGAGTGCTTCTACTTTTTGAAACTTGAGAAGAGGAGGACATAGAGCTGGAGCCAGCTTCAGCAAGGTAAAGGTACTGCCACACTTAGCCAGGGCCGGCTCCAGGTTTTTATGGGCCCGGGCGAAAGAGCCTCAGTGGGCCCCTTTAACACAGACCACGATTCATGATGCACAGATACTGCAGAGAAATATGGGTATAGTACAACGCCAAATACTTCACTTCTTCCATTACATGAGTGATATCTATTGTAAATTGTACAATAGCTCAAAAACCGCCAAATCTTCACAGCGCACAGAACAGACTGGACAGTACAGTACTCCATACAATATTATGGGCACCACAGTCTCCCCTCATCACCCATATAATACCCCATGCAGGCTGTCACGCCCCCATCCCTCATATAATGCTCCATACAGAATACTGGACCCAAAATAATGCTCCATACAGAATACTGGACCCAATATAATGCTCCATACAGGATACTGGTCCCCATATAATGCTCCATACAAAATATGGAGCTCTCCTCTGCGCTGTACTGCATTCTGCACTGTTACAGCTCAGGAAAGGGCGCTGTGGAAAGACTCCCCATTATCATCATGATTGTCTCCCCATCATCATCATTGCCTCCTTATCATCATCACTGCCTCCCCATCATCATCATGGCCTCCCCATTATCATCAATGCCTGCCCATCATCATCACCTCCTCCCATCATCATCTTCTCCCCATCATCAATGCCTGCCCATTATCATCAAAGCCTGCCCATTATCATCATCTTCTCCCCATCATCAATGCCTCCCCATTATCATCAATGCCTGCCCATTATCATCATCTTCTCCCCATTATCAGCAATGTCTGCCCATCATCACACACAGACAGCACCACAGCACAAGCACTCTCTCACATACATACACACACACATACACACACACACACACACACACACACAAAGCACCGCACTACATACACACAGACACACACAGAGACACACACACGTCTTACCTGTCCAGCGTCCGTGCTCTCTGCCACAGTCGGCCGCTGAATGATGACGTCATTCAGCGGCGCTGCTGTGAGAGGAAGCGCCGGCGCCCCCTGGAGCCCGGAGCTGCGGCAGCGGAGGCACGGGAGAGGTAAGTATTGTGCCAGCTGCTGCCGGGGCCCTGAGCAAGCGGGGGGGGGGCCCAGTGGCGGCGCTGACACCTCTCTCCTCTGCTAACGGGCGCGGGGGTGCCAGACTGCTCAGGGCCCCCCCGCCTGCTCAGGGCCCCGGCACTTGCCCAGGTGTGCCGGGTGCTGACTCCGGCCCTGCACTTAGTGATCTCGCTAGCGATCACGATAACGACGCAAGCTAACGAGATCATTGGTGTGATCTCTTTTAGGTCGCTAGTAGCTGCCAAGACAAAACCTTTTCCTGTTGCTCGGCTTTAAAAGAGGTTTACCTTCTCCCAGAAAAGATAGCCTTTGAGGGCTTGTGGACCCAGACAATGCTGCCGGTTCAAGACCTCCTGCCTTAGGAGCTATAGTGCTTTTGGCAGTACCAGCACATGCACAACCACCACCATCTGTACTAGTTGACCCCCATCGCCCACCTTTATGGGGTCTGAGACCATACCTACTCATGTTTGTGAAAATATTCCCAAAATAACAGCAGATATATGATACTGTATCAGAAGTGTGCAGCTGTATAAGGTGAATGATAATTCTGGAAATTTGAGGAAATCTTTGTCGAGTAACACAGGCGCTCACAGGGTCTGTATGGAGTCCAACACAATCTGAATTTTATGAAAACTGTGGTATATCACTAGCGTACAGCTGAGAACAGTGTTGGTGTAATTAGAAATATCCATAGATATTTGGTAGGAACAAAGGTGCTCAGAGTCTCAGGATGGAGTAGGCCCCAATTTTACAATGAGGAAAACTGTGGTATATCACTAGAGTACAGCTGAGAACAGTGTTGGTGTAATTAGAAATATCCGTAGATATTTGGTAGGAACAAGGTGCTCAGAGTCTCAGGATGGAGTAGGCCCCAATTTTACAATGAGGAAAACAGTGGTATATCACTAGAGTACAGCTGAGAACAGTGTGGTGTAATTAGAAATATCCGTAGATATTTGGTCAGAGTCTCACAATGGAGGAGACCAGACTTTTCAAATTAGTAAAACTGTACTATATAAGTAGCGTACAGCTGGAATCAGTGTGGGTGTAATTTTAAATCTCCCTAAATATTTCTGGGTAACACACGCGCTCACAGCCGCAGTATGGAGTACACCACAATAGTAAGATCAGGAATCAGGATAAGTGTACTATAGCAGTAGAGCACAGCTGTATATAAAGCTGGGGTATTTGGTGATCTCTGTATAGATTTCCGTAGTCACACAAAGACGCTCGCTCAGTATTGATTTTGCACCGTAATACAGACAGCAGTAAAACACAACTGTATCAAAAGATACCAATAAACTTTTGGTCAAAAAAAAAACCAGGTATGGTTTTACAGACTCACACACAGATAGCAGACTTTTCTACGTGATACCAGCCGGTACACGGTGCTGTGTGAGGAGCGTTCAGCTCTATACGGTGTGGGCCAAAATGAAGGCTCAGTAACTGTGCAGAAAATGATTATTTCAGCATTACTGCTGTGTAGCTGCTTTGAAAAAAGCAGTCAGCACAGCAGTGTCCACACAGCTATACAGCTAGCAGGCAGCCTACAGATTGGATATGCTGCTGCACTGAAAAAATGTCTACTCTCTCAATGGCAAAGAGCAGAGTGCACAGTAAGAATCAGCACTGCTGCTTCACACTACCAATTCCTCCCCTGTCAGTAGCTGCCAGCCTAAGAACCAGTGCTGCTGCACCCACAAAAAAGCACCACTGTGACTGCACACTAACTGGGCAGCACAATCGCTATCAGCACCGGCACAGATTTCTCTTTTTTCAGCATTCCTAAAGCTCTCCCTCATGAGAACAAGCGGCAACAACGTCTCCCTACGCTAAGATCGGCTGAAGTAAAATGGCGGTCAGCAGTGAGGGCGTTTTATATGCCCTGTGACGCCACAGAAAGACAGTTAATCACTGCAATGCCCTTCAATAAGAAGGTGGTGGCGGCTGCGTGTGTCATCACGTTGCCCACAGTGTGCGCCCTTCATTATTGGCTGAAATATGGCGCTTTTAGCATTCAGGGAAACCGACTGGCGCGATAAAGTCGCCGAACACGTGGCCGACCTCACGCTATGGTCGGGTTTCGGTCTGCGAAACCCGACTTTAGCGAAAGTCGGCGATTTTTAGAAGGTGTCCGACCTGTTTCACTCAACTCTAGGGGCCACATATGGTCCGTGACGTCAGGGAATACGTTCAGGCGTGCGTCTCCTGCACCAAGAATAAGTCCCCTCGTCAACAGCCAGCTGGGTTACTTTTCCCTTTACCGGTGGCAGACAGGCCCTGGGAGATGGTTGGGATGGATTTTGTGGTGGGCTTACCCAAGTCTCGGGGCTGCACCATCATCTGGGTGATAACCGACCACTTCTCCAAAATGGTACACTTGGTGCCGTTACCACGGTTACCTTCCGCACGGGCCTTAGCAGCATTATTTATCAGGCACATTTTCCAGCTACACGGAATGCCAGACAAAATTGTCAGTGATCGAGGTCCCCAATTTGCGTCTCGGTTCTGGAGAGAGCTGTGTCATCTACTCAGCATTGAGTTAAATCTCTCTTCGGCTTATCATCCCGAGACGAATGGGTTGGTAGAGAGAGCCAACCAGACCTTGGTCACATACTTGCGACATTTTGTCTCTGACAGGCTGGATGACTGGGCATCCTTGCTACCGTGGGCTGAGTTCGCTCTAAATAATGCTGTGGCTGACTCCACCAGACAGACACCATTCCTCTTAAACAACGGTCAGCATCCCCGGGTACCGGTGCCCATGCCCGTGTCTTCTGACAACTCCAGGGTGGCAGACTGGGCCGTGGAGGCACGGGACATTTGGGACCGCACTCAGGATGCCATTCAGGCCTCCAAGGAGAGGATGAGGTCTTCCACCGACGCTCATCGGCGCCCCGCTCCGACATTTTCTCCGGGCGACTTAGTGTGGCTCTCTGCCCAGAACATCAGGCTGCGAGTAGAGTCTACTAAGCTGGCACCTCACTATTTGGGCCCCTTTAAGATCCTTGAGCAGGTAAACCCTGTAGTCTACCGCTTTGCCCTCTGCCGGGACGTCGGGTTCATCTACCGACGATCATGAAGTGAACGCCATCGTTGGGTGTAAGGTGGTACGGAGCAAAAAATTTTATTTGGTGGATTGGAGGGGTTGTGGGCCTGAGGTTAGGTCCTGGGAGCCTGCCGAGCATGTTCACGCTCCGCATCTCATCGCTGCCTTTGAGCGCAACGAGGCAAAAAAAGGGGGGCCCTAGGAGGGGGGTAATGTTCGAGTTCCCACTGCTGCACAAGGGGAGTTTCGAACCAGTCCCACTGCGGTCCCCCATCCATCTCCGACCGCAGTGGAGCCTGCGCAGCAAAGACGTCGGTCCCAGCATCTTACCCAGTCTAATACTGTGCAGAGACTTGCTGCTGCCTCTCCAGGTTCTGCTATTGTAGCCAGTACTGGTCCGCGGCGAGCAGACGTCTTTAGGAATAAGTCGTGCGTTCCCCGTCTGAGCATGCCCAGGGTAAGATCTCTCATTAGAGATCAGGGGTCACATGCTCAGGTACTGCAGCAGCTTCTATTGGTCCACCAGGAAGGTTCTGAAACTACATGTGTTCTGGAACAGTTTCTCATTGGTCCTTTTCTGGTAGGTCCTGTACTTGCTACTATAAAAGGGTTGCATGGCCTAGCGGACATGCGCTAGTATCAATTGTGTTATGTGCTTTGCTCCAGTGTGATCATGCACACATGTGGTTAGGGCTCGGCTGAAATAAGCCCCTAGATTACAGGCTCCTCCGGTGAGGAGATTTGTATGCACGTGTCCAGGGCTTGGCTGAAATCGCCTGTAGAATACCGGCTACTCCGGTGAGGAGCTGCTTGTTTGCGTTGCTGACTGCATGATCACGGACTGCTATCCGCACAGCCATTAACTGTGTACCTGGACCCAGTACGGTTTCTCAGCGGCTCTGTAACGCAACAGGGTTCGCTTTAAAACGCTAGTCAGCGCCCTAGCGTTTTACTTTGAGGCTCACTGAAGCTAAGTGAGTTCGCACTTATCGCCATATAGCGCTGTGGCATTCCTGCTAGCGGCTCTGTGAATTAACAGAGTTCACACTAACTGCCACAGCGCGCTACGGCGTTTATTTTAGCGACTCTGCGGGATAACAGAGTTCACTACTTACGTCACCTTTCTAGCAGCAGGCTCAGCCTGCACGGTGGACCCCGGGCTGCGAACGCCCCTGTCTACATTATTTATTAGGTGCGTTCCGCAGACCCTAACACTGTACTTTTTTTACATTTGGAGGAAAAAAGGGTGATCCGCTGTGCATATGGGGTACTGAAGGGGTTAATTAGGGCTAAAGGGGCACTGAAGAAAGATCAGGCTCCAGGAAAGATCAAAAAGAGCCCGGTGCATGAGCACTTCAGTACTTTGATCTGCCCTCAACAGAGCAGAGAAGTACGCCTGCACAGGAGCTCAATGCCGAGGAGACTGGGTGGATGATGCAGGGACGCACCATCCACAAGAAACAAGAAGGAGGACAGTGATATTAAGAAGATGGGAGGTGATGGACCAAGAACATCGACACCACTCGGAATGGACCACCCCACAGGTGAGTATAATATTGTTTTTCTTCTCTTATAGGTCGGGTTAGGGGCTTATATACAGCATTATAGAATTCTCTGTATCAGGCCTGAAAGGTGGTGGCCTTATCTCATATCTGCAACACCTGGTGACAGATTTCCTTTAGGCAAGGCGAAGATGAATTGATCTCTAAAAGGCATAAAGTTAAAGATGACACATTTCCTTTGTGTTTTAGGCATACCAAAATGGGCTTATGATCATCTTTAGCATTTGTACCTCTTATTAATACAAATTCTGGCCTCCTGATGAACCAATTATGGAGAAACATGTCGAGGAAGAGATGTAGAAGCAATCTTTATCTACAAGTATTATTATTATTATTATTTATTATTATTGAGCGCATTTTAAAATATTTAGTTTGTTTTGTCTAGAATTCTGTATTTTGTTTATAATTAAGATTCATATAGTTAAAATTTTGTAAATACAATCAATCTTTGGTAATTGACTTTCCTCTTTTTTAAGCAATCACAATGTTGCAATAATCATACTTATTCAATTTATATTAAGACTTTTTACCTGTTTTATTGGATATTTCTCCCTCTGAGCATTTCATACATAGAAAGCAGCATTTATGTATTCCTGGCTTTAGAGTTCTCTTGTAACCTGGAGGACACTGTTCAGAGCATTTAGACACGGGAACCTATTATAGTAGAAATCAGAGAAAGGAGACGAAAAGTAAAGTCATCATTAATCATAAAGAAACTAATGTTTTAAAATCCTTGTACAAAATTCTGAATATTTAACTTTGATTACATGATATTCAGTTTATATATATCTATATATACAAAAAGTTGAGTGTATGTATGTGTCTGTATCAAGCCACACTCACTCCACATAGCCACATCATCCACATAGCCACACTCACCAATAGCCACACTCACTCCACATAGCCACACTCACTCCACATAGCCACACTCACTCCACATAGCCACACTCACTCCACATAGCCACACTCACTCCACATAGCCACACTCACTCCATATAGCCACACTCACTCCACATAGCCCATCACTCCACTCCATAGCCACACTCACTCCACATAGCCACACTCACTCCACATAGCCACACTCACTCCACATAGCCACACTCACTCCACATAGCCACACTCACTCCAATAGCCACACTCACTCCACATAGCCACACTCACTCCACATAGCCACACTCACTCCACATAGCCACACTCACTCCACATAGCCACACTCACTCCACATAGCCACACTCACTCCACATAGCCACACTCACTCCATAGCCACCTCACTCACATAGCCCTCACTCCACATAGCCACACTCACTCACATAGCACACCACTCCATAGCCACACCTCCACATAGCCACACTCACTCCACATAGCCACACTCAACTCCACATAGCACATCACATCCACTCATAGCCAACTCACTCCACATGCACATCACTCACATAGCCACACTCACATAGCCACATACCACTAGCACACTCTCATAGCCCACACCTGATTTCCAGTGCCACCACAGGCTCACTCAAAGCCATACTGCCACATGCATCGCCACTCATGCGCGCGGAGTTCTCGAAAGATGGGATATCTGAGAGGAAATAAAAACTTGTGATGAGCGAGCATGCTTGCCACTATTCAGTGCTCGCGATGCTCAGAGCTCGCCGAGTATGAAGGAGTTGTCGGCTGGAGCACAGGTCCCTCTCTGCATGTTAGAGAGCCAATGAACATGTAGGGATTGTCTGCCATGCACTGTAATGCCGCAGCAATGTTGGCTGTTGTATTACAGTGATTGGCTGGCAGCACAGCGTCATCAGGTCTATTTCTCATAAAATGCTGTGTTTGTGTGTGGCTGTGTGCAGGTGTCTGCGGCTGTGGAGGGGGTCTGTGTATGCGGTAATGCTACTGCTGGTACTGTTGGTCACAGTGCTGTGGGATCATGCTGGCAGATGTCAGATTGTGACCTGCAGCGGTGAAGCAGGCTTGGCCTGATGAAACTACTGCTCCCATCGGGCTATCTCTGGCATCACTGATAACAGTGACAGCAGGTGCCGCTGATGGGAGAGTAGTATCATCTGCCGGCACCTGTGCTCACTTAAAAGAAGAAATGAAAATTACATATATATTAATTATTCACATAATACATACATAGTGATACATAATATATACATATTCACATAGAAATAAAAACACATTACACTCACTGTGTTAGGGAACGCACCAAATATATGATGTAGAGAGGTGCGTTCGCAGCCCGGGGTCCACCGTGCAGACAGAGCCTGCTGCTAGTAAAATGGCGCAAGAAGCGAACTCTGTTATCCCACAGAGTCGCCAAAATAAACGCCGTAACGCGCTGTGGCATTATGTGCGAACTCTGCTATTCCACAGAGCCGCTAGAAGGAATGACGCAGCGTTATATGGCGATGTGTGCGAACTCACTTAACACCACTGAGTCGCAAAATAAACACGCTAGGGCGCTGTCTAGCGTTGAAAGCGAACCCTGTTGCGTCACAGAGCCGCTGAGACAAACTTCTGTGTTCTGTCAGGCACCCAGGTACAGTCATGGCCAAAAGTTTTGAGAATGACACAAATATTATATTTTCACATGATCTGCTGCCCTCTGGTTTTTATGTCTGTTTGACAGATGTTTTTATCACAGACATAAATATAATTGCAAACATATGAGTAACAAAAGCTTATATTGACAGTTAGAATGAGTTAATGCAGCAAGTCAATATTTGCAGTGTTGACCCTTTTTCTTCAGGACCTCTGCAATTCTCCCTGCCATGATCTCAATCAACTTCTGGACCAAATCCTGACTGATAGCAGTCCATTCTTGCACAATCAATGCTTTAATTTTGTCAGAATTTTTAGGTTTTTGTTTGTCCACCCGTCTCTTGATGATTGACCACAAGTTGTCAATGGGATTAAGATCTGGGGAGTTTCCAGGCCATGGACCCAAAATCTCTATGTTTTGTTCCCTGAGCCATTTAGTTATCACCTTTGCTTTATGGCAAGGTGCTCCATCATGCTGGAAAAGGCATTGTTGATCGCCAAACTGCTCTTGGAGGGTTGGGAGAAGTTGCTCTTGGAGGACAGTCTGGTACCATTCTTTATTATGGCTGTGTTTTTAGGCAAGACTGTGAGAGAGCCAATTCCCTTTGCTGAGAAGCAACCCCACACATGAATGGTTTCAGGATGCTTAACAGTTGGCATGAGACAAGACTGGTGGTAGCGCTCACCTTGTCTTCTCCGAATGAGGCGTTTTCCTGATGTCCCAAACAATCGAAAAGGGGATTCATCAGAGAAAATAACTTTACCCCAGTCCTCAGCAGTCCACTGCCTGTACCTTTTGCAGAATATCAGTTTGTCCATGATGTTTTTTCTGGAGAGAAGTGGCTTCTTTGCTGCCCTCCTTGAGACTAGGCCTTGCTCCAAGAATCTCCGCCTCACAGTGCGTGCAGATGCACTCACACCTGCCTGCTGCCATTCCTGAGCAAGCTCTGCACTGCTGGTAGCCCGATCCCGCAGCTGAAACACTTTTAAGAGACGGTCCTGGCGCTTGCTGGTCTTTCTTGGGCACCCTGGAGACTTTTTGGCAACAATGGAACCTCTCTCCTTGAAGTTCTTGATGATGCGAAAAATTGTTGACTGAGGTGCAATCTTTCTAGCTGCGATACTCTTCCCTGTTAGGCCATTTTTGTGCATTGCAATGATGACTGCACGTGTTTCTTTAGAGATAACCATGGTTAACACAAGAGAAACAATGATGCCAAGCACCAGCCTCCTTTTAAAGTGTCCAGTGGTGTCATTCTTACTTAATCATGACAGATTGATCTCCAGCCATGTCCTCATCAACACCCACACCTGTGTTAATGGAGCAATCACTGAAAAGAGGTTAGCTGGTCCTTTTAAGGCAGGGCTGCAATGATGTTGAAATGTGTTTTGGGGGATAAAGTTCATTTTCTTGCCAAATATTGACTTTGCAAGTAATTGCTGTTAAGCTGATCACTCTTTATAACATTCTGGAGTATATGCAAATTGCCATTAGAAAAAGTGAAGCAGTAGACTTTGTAAAAATTAATATTTGTGTCATTCTCAAAATTTTTTTCCATGACTGTACACAGTTGACTGCTAAGGCTGCTTTCACACATCAGGCTTTTTGAATCAGGCGCGATCCGGCGTGTTTCTAAAAAAATGGATCCGGTACCGGATGCGTTTTTTTGCATTGACTTACATTAGCGCCGGATCACGCCTGATGTCACTGCGTTGCATCCGTTTTTGGCCGGATCCACCTGAATTGTACATTCAGGCGGCCGGACAAGACGGTTGCTGCAACGTTTTTTTTTTTCCGGAGCCGCCTGACAGTGCTTGAATCGGCAGTTCAGGCGGCCGGAAACAATAGAAGTCAATGGAACCGGATCAGACTTTTGTGCAATCCGTCAAAAGTCTGATCCGGATTCTGGAAATCGAGGTCTACTACTACAACTACTACTAGTTTCTGGGTTCAAAAGTTCAGGTCGGATCCAGCAAAAAAACTGGATCCGTTGCATCAGTTTTTTTGTTTCAGTGCCGGATCCGTCCCTTCAGGCATAGGACGGATCATGCCTGATTCAAAAAGCCTGATGTGTGAAAGTAGCCTAAGCGAACATAGAACGTGATCATGCGCTAATGTCCTCGCGGGAGTCACCCGCAATCTATGGCGTCTGAATGCCAGGCCCTGAATATGGCAATCAAACTCCTCACCGGTTATGCCGGTAATCTAGGGCATCTAGGACACCGACCCTGACCAGCTAGCATACCAAGCTCCTCACCGATTAAGTCGGTATTGTAATGGCGTATTTCAGCCGCTCTTACCACACACACGCATGACTTTTTTTTTTATTTTCCCTCAGATGGGAAGTTCCACAGTCAGATAACCAAAACTATAAGGAACTCGACTCCCAAACAGCGTGTATACTTACATAATGCAGCAGCTGTTCCCATCATCATCGGAAAACCAACTTTATTTACAAGCACAAAAAAACACAAAACTAAGATAAATTAACAAGATGTTTCCACTTTTTAACTTTCCAAATTCCCTCTGCGTCCTCCTCCCCCCTCTTTCTGTTATCACACACAAAACAAAAATACAATTTTCCCAAAACAATTTTTAAACAATTTTTAACCTCAATCTCCTTCCTCTTAAACACATACACGTTTCTCACATCCCACAACACCTCTTTTATACATGCAAGCATCAACCACAACACTCTCTCCTTTTCTCCACACATACCCAACCCAAACATAAATAACTCAAATGTCAAAAAATTCACATCACACAACTCCTTACACAACGGGCCCAAACCTGAAATCACATTTCTAGCATACTGACAATTTCAAAACAAATGCACCACACTCTCTCTCCCACCACATCCCCTCCTCGGACACATCTCACTCCTCACTAAACCCCGATTTCTCTGGAACTCTCTCACCGGTAACACCTCATGCAATGACTGCCACACAATCTCGCTCTGTCTATTTGTCATACCATCCATACGTACCTTCTTCCATACCTTCTGCACATCACTTCCTCTCACCATATAGATACCACATTCCATCTCTCTACACTCAATCATCCTATATACTGCTTTCTTCTTCTCTAACAACCTCACATCCACATCACACAGTTCATACTTCACCAAAAATTTGTAAACCCACACATACCACACAGGCACCTCAAAAGCCACTGGGCACCTTAGATCCCTTTCCCGCCACTTCAAACGGAACAGAAAACTTCCAAACAAATACCTGCACATACATGCACACTTCCCATCCATCCTAATCACACCCAATACAAACACCATAATATTCACACCAAAAAATACATTCAAATTTGGGAATCCCAGCCCCCCTTATCCATTCTCTTCATCACAACCTCTCTCCTTGCACGCTCCATACTTGAACGCCAAAAAAATACAAACAAAACCCTATTTAATCTTCTAACACACATATAACCTAAAACCACCGCAACATGCAAAAAAATTGGTAACACCACACTCTTAATAACTAAAATTTTACCAAAAAACATCAAATCTCTCATCTTCCAAAAATTTAACTTGCGCTCCACTCTCTCTCTCACATCCACCCAACTTTCCTCTCCATCCAACTTCTCTGAAAATTTCACACCCAGCACCTTTATCGGTCCACTCACCACATTCACCCCAATATCATTGCTCAGAGTCCTCCCACCAAAAATCTTACATTCAGTCTTCTCCCAATTCACTTTAAACGCAGACGCACCACAAAAAACGGATACCAACAACTTCACACGACGCACCGAACACTCTGAATCACACAAAACACACACATCATCCATGTAACCATTCACCTTCCACTCCCTCCCCCCCGCCCCCGGCACTTGCACACCCCGAATCACCTTATCTTTCCTCAACATACACAACAACGGCTCAATCGCGCAAATGAACACAACAGGGGACAATGGGCACCCCTGCCGTACACCGGAAAACACATTCACTCTCCTCCCTACATTCCCATTCAACAAAACACAACTATAAATATTTTTATACAAACTTCTCACTCTCTCAACAAACTCAGCCGGAAAACCCATCTTCACCAACACTCTAAACAGAAAACCATGCGCCAACCTATCATACGCCTTCTCAAAATCCAAACTCAACACATACACCCCCTTCTTACGGTTCAAACAGTCCCACAAACAATCTCTCAGCATACACACACTCTCATGTAACCGCCTTCCAGGCACCGAACAACACTGCTCCTCACCCACCACACTCCCAACCACATCACGCATCCTATTTGCCAAAAGCTTCGCATAGATTTTATAATCACAATTAAGCAACGTGATCGGCCTCCAGTTTTTTAGATTTTTCAAATCACCTTTTTTTGGCAACAGCACAACCACTCCTGCACGCATACCATTCGCCACCTCTGCATTCGCCCACATATACTTACATACATCAACAAAATCCTTCCCAATCACATCCCACATCACACGATAAAATTCCACCGGGAGACCATCACCCCCGGCGTTTTATTCAGCGCCATGCTACACACCACCTTCCATATTTCTTCACTCGTCATCTCCCCCATCAAACTCTCCCTTTCTGTCCCATTCAATCTATTTTCCAAAACACTCAGCACATCACTCTCCAAACCTTCATCCCTCCATTTCACTGCATACAAATCATCATAAAACTTTGCCACTTCCTCACATAAGTCCGCACCACTCACTTCATTTCCATCCACTCTATTCAAAACACTCATGCTCTGTCTTTTTCCAAAAACTTTCTTGAAAAAAAACCGCGAACACTTCTCATTCTTTTCCAAGTTCTCTATTTTAGCCCTATACACAATACTCCTCCCTCTCTCAAAAACTCGTTCACTTCTTTTTTCACTCTCAACAAATCTTCACTCACATCCATCCCGCCCTCTCTTAGCTTATATAACACACTCAATCTTGCATTCAACCCAGCAAACCTTTCTCTCTTAGCAGCTGCACACTTGTAACCAAGTTTTTTAAAAAAAACCTTGGTTTTCCATTTAACCCAATCCCACCATTCACACACATTACTGAATTCACTTCTGCTCTCACACCACTCCTTATAATGTCTCTCATACTCCTCTCTCACCTCCACCCCATCCAGTAAACTCACATTCAGCTTCCATATACCTTTCCCAGTTACCTCCTCAGTATGCACATCCACTTCATACTTCATACACACATGATCTGAAAACGGCACACTCTCCTGTGCATAACTAACAGCAATCAGGTTTTTTGAAACAAAACAATAGTCCAGTCTAGACGCCATCCTCCCACTCTCAGAAAAAAATGTATTTAACAATGGAGTTACTTTACACTCCCTCTGCATATCCCTCAAACCAAAATCACTCACCATGTCCATTAACTCTTTCCTTGACACATCCACATTCACCTTTCCCACATCAACATTCATATCACCCACAATCACAACAGGCACTCTACCTGGAATAAAAAACTTAATTTTTTCAAATAAAACTTTACGCTCCTGTTTTTTCACAGGAGCATACACATTAATAACACTAAAACGAATATTTCTAAACTCAAAATTTGCTACCACGCATCTCCCAACCTCAATCACCATATAGTCACACAAACTCACATTACGCCCCTTCACCAAAAAACCAACACCGTCATTTCTATTACATGCACTCCCTGACCACACAGACGCACCATGAGGCCATTCACTCCCCTTCACACCATCCACAATCCCACACTCCTGTAAACAAAAAATTTCCGCATTTTGCGCTGCAAAAAACTCAAAAATGGCCGCAAGCCGCAACTTATTTTTAAAAACCCTCACATTTTGAGATATAATTCTAACACCCATACTAAACACAAACCAAAAGGCTTAAAAAAAACACTTGTCCAAAAAAGTCAAAAAAGGAAAAAAAATACAAAAACAACCTACAGATATAACTTGACACACATTACATAAAACACACAAAAAAACAGATAGCCATTGCTTAAAGAGCAAAGCTATGTACACAAAAAAACCCTACCTGGCTACTGGAAAAGTAAAACGTACTTAACCAGTACCGCCAGTGTCCTCCTCCACCATTTGTGCCGAGCAGCCTTCCGAGCCGCTGGCCTCCATATACTCCTCCACCCGTGCCTTTTTCTGCCCAGTCTTCCTCTGGGCCATTCCTTCTTCCACCACCTCAATGTCTCTGTTTTCCCCACCACCCTCCCTGTGACACTTTAACCCTCCTGAGTCCTCTTCCGAGGAGAAGGCACCAATATTTCTCGGATCAGACTCATGAACTAAAACCTCAGCCTCCTTCTCTGCCACAGATATATCGAAATCCATCAGGCATTCTGACCATGATTCAGCAACTGGACTTCTTTTTTTACTTCTTTTTTAGGCCATGAACGCTCCTCTCGCCTTATGGCCTTCCAAAATTCCTTGTCCTCCTTTTCCTCCTGTTGCTTCTTCTTCCTTCTCTCAGCCTCCTTGTCCTCCTGCCGCTTCTCCCTCCGTCTCTCGGCAGGAGTGGGTGGCGCCCTCACAACGCTTTGCAGCGCGGGGACTTCACCTTCCCTCCGCTTCTTCTCCTCCTCCCGCCTCTTAACCTCCTCCTCTCTCTTCCTTTCTTCCTCCCGCCTCCGCTCCTCCTCACGTCTCTTTCTTTCCTCCTCCTCTCTAGTTGACCTCCTCGGCACACCAAATGGGCAGTCTCTATACAGGTGCTCTGAACTGCCACACCTGTCACATTCACGAGGCATCGGACACCTAGCCGCCACATGACCCTCTTGCTTGCAATTACGGCAAACCAACTCCTTGCTACACATGTTTAGCAG
This sequence comes from Oophaga sylvatica, assembly GCA_033576555.1. Classification (NCBI taxonomy): domain Eukaryota; kingdom Metazoa; phylum Chordata; class Amphibia; order Anura; family Dendrobatidae; genus Oophaga; species Oophaga sylvatica. Next base: position 53,306 of record JARQOD010002175.1, read on the forward strand.
GTGCCCGAACTGAAAGCACCTCCTGCAGTAAAGTGGCTGCCCTGGGTATGACAGGAAGCCCCTATGACCCGCCACTGAAAAGTTCGCTGGTGGGTGGGTGAAACCTTCCAAACAACCTGGGTCCTTCTTCAATTTCACCCGAAACACATACTTGCAGTTGAAAATGCCCAAGACATTTTTCTGCTTCTCCCCTCCCTTCACGTATTCACAGTACCGCTCCAGGAACTGCTCCAGTAGTGCTACTTCTGTATAGGGGTTGTACACAGTCACAGTCACCACTTTTTCCATGAGCCCAAACAGGGGCTCCACCCGCACTCCCTCCAGGCATGGATCACCTTCATTACTTCTGAGCCATTCAAAGACGGTCAAACAGCATCCCTCATTCACAAAGGTTACATCGTATGTACCTTGACTCCGGAATTCATTGACGCTGTAGATATCCTGACGATGGGCTCCAGCCTTTCCCTCCAACAGGTCACGAACGACGTACACCAGGTTGTTTTTCTCACCACCTTCCACCACCACACGGATCGTATTCTTAATGAACATCCTCAGTCCAGACTGCCGGTACGGATACCGCAGTAGAAAATCAGCAGCACGCTGCCAGCAAAGCCCCTGGATCACTCCAGGAAAACTCGCACCCTCTGACCGCGACACACGATCGCAGCCAAAAGGCCGAGATCACACTGGCGCATAGCATATAATGATTGATATTAGCGCATGGCGGCCCAGCCATGCCACCCTTTTATAGTAACAGCTACAGGACCTGCCAGAAACAAGGACCAATGAGAAACTGTTCCAAAACACATGTAGTTTCATGACCTTCTTGGCGGACCAATAGGAGCTGCTGCAGTACCTGAACATGTGACCCCTGATCTCCAATGAGAGATCTTACCCTGGGCATGCTCAGAAGGGGAATCGCAGGACTTCGTCCCAAAGACGTCTGCTCCAGCACTGGCTATAATAGCAGATCCAGGAGAGACAGCAGCAAGTCTCTGCACAGTATTGGAATGGGCAAGAATCTGGGACTGATGTCTCTGCTGAGCAGGCTCCACTGCGGCCAGAGATGAATGGGGGATCGCAGCGGGACTGGTTCGAGACTCCTCTTGTGCAGCAGCAGGAACTTGAACCCTAACATTGGCCCCCCTTCTTTGGACCTCGCTGCGCTCAAAGGCAGCGATGAGCTGCGGAGCGTGAACATGCTCGGCAGACTCCCAGGACCTATCCTCAGGCCCATAACCCCTCCAATCCACCAAATAAATTTTTTTGCCTCGTACCACCTTGCACCCAACAATGGCGTTCACCTCATGCATCGTCGGTAGATGAACCCGACGTCCCGGCAGATGACTCGGAAAACCGGGAAATGGCCACGGGTTTCAGGAGGGACACGTGAAAGGTGTCGGTGATACCAAGGCGAGGCGGAAGGGCTAGGCGGTAAATCATCGGGTTCACCTGCTCAAGAACTTTAAAGGGGCCCAAAAAGTGAGGTGCCAACTTGGTGGACTCTACACGTAGCCTTATGTTTCGGGCAGAAAGCCACACTAGGTCACCCGGAGCAAATGTAGGAGCGGGGCGCCGATGGGCATCGGCCGAAGACCTCATCCTCTCTTTGGAGGCCTGAATGGCATCCTGGGTGTGGTCCCAAATGTCCCATGCCTATACAGCCCAGTCTGCCAGCCTGGAATCGGCGGAAGACACGGGCATGGGCACTGGTACCTGCGGATGCTGACCGTAGTTCAGGAGGAATGGGGTCTGTCCGGTGGAGTCAGCCACAGCATTATTTAGAGCGAACTCAGCCCACGGTAGCAAGGATGCCCAGTCATCCTGCCTAGCAGAGACAAAACGTTGCAAGAATGTGAACAAGGTCTGGTTGGCCCTCTCTACCAACCCATTCGTCTCGGGATGGTATTTAAAGGAGAGATTCAACTCAATGTTGAGTGAACGACACAGCTCTCTCCAGAACCGAGACGCAAACTGGGGACCTCGATCACTGACAATTTTGTCTGGCATACCGTGTAGGCAGAAAATATGCCTAATGAATAATGCTCCCAAGGCACGTGCAGACGGTAACCATGGTAACGGCACTAAGTGCACCATTTTGGAGAAGTGGTCGGTTATCACCCAGATGATGGTGCAGCCCCGAGACTTGGGTAAGCCCACCACAAAATCCATCCCGACCATCTCCCAAGACCTGTCTGCCATCGGTAAAGGGAAAAGTAGCCCAGCTGGCCGTTGTCGAGGGGACTTATTCTTGGCGCAGGAGACGCATGCCTGAACGTATTCCCTGACGTCACGGACCATATGTGGCCACCAGTATGTCCTCGCCAGCAACTCAGATGTCCTTTTTGCCCCAAAATGTCCACCCACCCTGGACGAATGTGCCCAAGAGAGTACTTCCGGTCGCAAATTGGTGGGCACGAAAGTCTTGCCCGGAGGCACAGACTCAAGCGAAACCGGGGCCACAGTTCTTAGGCTCTCTGTGGGGACAATCAACCGAGGCTACTCCTCCACCTCCTCAGAGGACACCACAGAGCGAGAAAGAGCATCGGCCCGAATGTTCTTCTCACTGGAGAGTGTTGTGAATGTGTTAGAAATGAATTCTGAGCAGAAGCTCCCTCTGGTGGTTACAAACTGTACTGAACCATTCAATGAGGATTGGCAATCAGGAGTTACAGACTGGTCATATATAAGGGAGGTTCCCTCCCATCATGGTTGCCGGTGATCAATTGTTCTTGTCTCAACTGTGGTTCCTGGTTCACTTTGAAGCTTGCTGAGTCTTGCCTGCATCTTCTGCTATCAGATAAGATATTTTCTGCTTTTATTTTTGTGCTTGCTTTTTGCATTGTTCCCTGCACTTCTGTGGAGGTCAGCCAGGTCCCCTCCGGGGGCTTGTGCTCCTCTCAGTTTATCTGAGCCACTGTTATTTGTTCATTTGCCTTTTCCAGTTTTTTCAGTGGCTGCGGCTTAGTTTTGTGACACCAGAGAACTAATTTAGATGGTAGAGGTCGTGTGATCTCAGGTGTTTTTGCAATTAGTAGAGTTGGTATTTTTTAGGGTTTTTTGGATTGCAGTAAGTGTCCTTCCTATCCTTTTCTGTCCAGGTATATTGGGCCCCAACGTTTGCTCATACTATTTTCTGTCTGTGTCTGTATTTCCTCTTGTCTAACCGCCATTACATGTTTGGGGGCTTCCTATGTTCTTTGTGGATCTGCTTCAGGGCAGGTAGCTTTCGTCTTTCTATCTTTAGGTGTAGTTAACCTCTCAGGCTGTGACGAGGCGTCTAGGACCAACGTAGGAACACTCCACGGCTGCCTTTAGTTGTGGTAGTTAGTCAGGGTACTGCAATCCAGTAGATTCCAACCTCTCTGGTGTATTGCCGTTTTTTGCTTGCTCTCCTCAGCTACCAAATCATAACAGTATCACCGGCCAAACTGAAAATTATATGGTACTCAACAGATGGGAAAATAGTAAAAGGAAAAAGAAAAAAGGAAGTTGTCAGAAATTTTTTTTTTCTCTGTTTGTTGGATTTTTTCCCTCTTTTTCTCTGGGTGCTGAGGAGGATTTTTTTTTTTCTCTCAATGGAGTTTGCACAGTTATCTGGCCGTGTGGATCAGCTTGCCACTGAAGTTCGGAGTATTGCTACCTATCTTGCTAGGTTGCCGGTTGTGGAACCTAGGATCCCCATGCCAGATTTATTTTTGGGAGATCGAGCTAAATTTCTGAATTTCAAAAATAACTGTAAGTTGTTTTTTGCCTTAAAACCTAAGTCCTCAGGGAACGCAGCACAGCAGGTTCAAATTGTCATCTCTCTCCTGCGTGGCGATCCTCAGGATTGGACTTTTTCCTTGACATCTGGGGACCCTGTTTTGAGTAATATTGATGCATTTTTTCAGGCTCTGGGGTTATTGTACGATGAACCTAATGTCACTGATCAAGCTGAAAAACCTTGTTGGCATTAAATCAGGGGCTTGAGGACGCTGAGTTGTACTGTCAGAAATTCCGAAAGTGGGCAGTCCTGACCAAATGGAATGATGATGCTTTGGCAGCCCTTTTTCGGAAGGGTCTGTCAGAGAATGTAAAAGATGTTATGGTGGGTTTCCCTGCTCCCTCTGGTCTCAATGATTCTATGTCATTAGCGATTCAAATTGACAGACGTTTGCGTGAGCGTAGACGTATGCGTGGAATAGTGTTGCATTGTGAACCAGCTTCTGAGTCCATGCAGTGTGATAGAGTGGCTTCTGGGGCACAGCGTCATGAGTTTCAAAAACGCAATGGGTTATGTTTCTACTGTGGTGATGCCTCTCATGCTATTTCAGTCTGCCCTAAGCGGGGAAGACGTTTTGCACGCTCAGTTGTCTTGGGTAGTGTTCAGACTAAATTTCTGTTGACTGTTACCCTGATTTGCTCCCTGTCCACATTTTCTGCTCAGGCTTTTGTTGATTCGGGAGCAGCTATTAACCTGATGGATTTTGATTTTGCTAAACGTTGTGGGTTTCCCTTGATACCCCTACGGAAGTCTATTCCCCTACTGGTGATTGATTCTTCCCTTTTGGCTGAGAATAAACCCCAGTTCTCTACTCAGGTGATAATGAGGGTTGAACCTGATCATCAGGAGAGTTGCAAATTTTTGGTGCTGTATAATCTGCATGACATTATTGTACTGGGTTTCCCTTGGTTACAGTCTCATAATCCTGTTTTGAATTGGAAATCTGTGTCTGTGACCAGTTGGGGCTGCCAATGTGTTAATGCCAACACTCCTGTTTTTTCTGCCTCTCCCAGGCTCAGGATGTTCCTGACTTTTTGACTGATTTTTCTGATGTGTTTAGCGAAACTAAATATGCATCCTTGCCCCCCCATAGGAGCTATGACTGTGCTATTGAATTAGTGCTTGGTAGTAAATTCCCTAAAGGTCGCCTTTTTAACTTGTCTGTACCTGAACATGACGCTATGCGGTCTTATATCAAGGAGTCATTGGAGAAGGGTCATATCAGACCATTCTCTTCACCCTTGGGTGCCGGTTTTTTCTTTGTGGCCAAAAAGGATGGTTCATTAAGGTCGTGTATTGATTATCGTCTCTTGAACAAGATCACTGTGAAATATCAATATCCGTTACCCTTGATTTCTGACCTGTTTTACAGGGTGAAAAGTGCTACTTGGTTTACCAAGCTTGACCTCAGGGGGGCGTATAACCTTATTCGCATTAAGCACGGGGATGAATGGAAGACGGCTTTTAATACCCCAGAGGGGCATTTTGAGTACCTAGTGATGCCCTTTGGGCTCACTAATGCTCCTTCGTCTTCCAGTCCTTCATGAATGACATTTTCAGGGATTTTGTGGATAAATTTCTGATTGTTTATTTGGATGATATCTTGATTTTTTCCAATGACTGGGACTCTCATATGAAACATGTTCGGACTGTGTTCCAGATTTTGAGAGAGAATGCTCTGTATGTGAAGGGATCACAGTGTCTTTTTGGCGTACAGAGGATCTTATTTCTGGGATTCATTTTGTCCCCATCTGTTATTGAAATGGACCCGGTCAAGGTTCAGGCCATCTGTGATTGGGTCCAACCTACTTCATTAAAGGCTCTTCAAAGATTCTTGGGTTTTGCCAATTTTTATCGTAAATTTATTGGTAATTTCTCGGTTATTGTTAAATCATTGACTGATTTGACCAAAAAGGGTTCTGATGTGGTGAATTGGCCTCCTGAGGCAGTCTCTGCGTTTCAGGAACTTAAGCAGAGATTCACTTCTGCTCCTGTTCTACGGCAGCCTAATGTTTCTCTGCCATTTCAGGTGGAGGTAATGCCTCTGAAATTGGGGCAGGTGCCGTTTTGTCCCAAAGAGATCCAGAGACCTCTAAAAGTAACCCTTGTGCCTTTTTCTCTCGAAAATTTTCTCCAACTGAACGTAATTATGACGTGGGTAATCGGGAGTTATTGGCCATGAAGTGGGCTTTTGAAGAGTGGAGACATTGGCTGGAGGGAGCCAAACATCACGGACCATAAGAATCTGGTTTATCTGGAATCAGCCAAGCGACTTAATTCTAGACAGGCCAGGTGGGCCTTGTTTTTCACACGTTTTAATTTTGTGGTTTCCTTTCTTCCTGGCACTAAGAATGTTAAGGCGGATGCCCTCTCGAGGAGTTTCCTTGCGGACTCTCCTGAGTTATCTGATCCTGCTGTTATTTTGAAAGAGGGTGTAGTTCTTTCCGCCATCTCGCCAAATTTGAGACTGGCTCTGGAAGGGTGTCAGGAGGATAAACCCGAGCGCTGCCCTATTGGGAAATTGTTTGTCCCAGACCGGTGGAAAAAGAGTGTGATGTCTGAGATTCATTGTTCCGCGTTGGCCGGTCATCCCGGAATTTTTGGTACCAGAGACTTGGTTAGTCGGTCCTTTTGGTGGCCTACTTTGTCTCGTGACGTCAGGGAATTTGTGCAGTCCTGCGGGACTTGCTCTCGCTCCAAGCCTTGCTCTCGCTCTAGTGGTTTGTTGATGCCATTGCCTGTGCCCAAGAGACCATGGACCCATATCTCTATGGATTTCATTTCCGACCTCCCTGTTTCTCAGAGAATGACCGTTATCTGGGTGATTTGTGATAGGTTTTCCAAAATGATACATCTTGTGCCATTACCTAAGTTGCTTCCTCCTCTGAATTGGTGCCTTTGTTCCTTCAGCATGTGGTTCGGTTACACGGCATTCCTGAGAACATTGTGTCTGACAGAGGAGTCCAGTTTGTTTCCAGATTTTGGAGGACTTTTTGTTCTAAACTTGGTGTTCAATTGTCTTTCTCCTCGGCTTTTCATCCTCAGACCAATGGACAAACTGAGAGAACAAACCAGACATTGGAGACTTATCTAAGATGCTTTGTGTCTGCTGATCAGGATGACTGGGTCTCTTTTTTGCCTTTGGCTGAGTTTGCTCTAAATAATAGGGCTAGCTCTGCCACTTTGATGTCTCCATTTTTCTGCAATATTGGGTTTCACCCTCGATTTTCTTCAGGACAGATGGAGGCTTCTGTCTGTCCAGGTGTTGACTCTGTTGTGGCGCGTATGCAGCAGATTTGGGACCAGGTAGTGGAGAGGTTGCCCCTCTCTCAGGAGAGGGCCCAGCGGTTTGCCAACCGGCATAGGACTGATGGTCCTCGGTTTGAAGTGGGGGACTTGGTCTGGTTGTCCTCAAGAAATATCCCTATGAGAGTTGCATCTCCTAAGTTTAAACCTAGGTTCATTGGACCTTATAAGATCATGGAGATTCTTAATCCTGTTTCCTTTCGTTTACTTCTTCCAGGGACATTTAAGATCCATAACGTGTTCCTCTTATTGAAGAGGTTTGTCGAGCCAGTGGTTCCTATGGCTGTGCCTCCTGACCCTGTTTTGGTTGAGGGCAATCTGGAGTATGTGGTTGAGAAAATATTGAATTCTCGTTTTTCTAGACGGAAACTCCAGTATTTGGTTAAGTGGAGAGGTTATGGTCAGGAAGACAATTCTTGGGTGTTTGCTTTGGACATCCATGCTAGGAGACTCATCCGTGCGTATCACAGAGCTCATCCTGACCGACCTGGTTGCTTAAATGAGGGTTCGGTGACCCCTCCTCAAGGGGGGGTACTGTTGTGAATGTGCTAGAAATGAATTCTGAGCAGAAGCTCCCTCTGGTGGTTACAAACAGTACTGAACTATCCAATGAAGATTGTGAAGATTGGCGATCAGGTGTTACTGACTGGTCTTATATAAGGGAGGTTCCCTCCCATCAGGGTTGACGGTGATCAATTGTTCTGGTCTCATCTTTGATTCCTGTTCACTTTGTAGCTTGCTGTTTCGTGCCTGCATCTTCTGCTAACAGATAAGACATTTTCTTCTTTTAGTTTTTTGTGCTTGCTTTTTGCATTTTGTCCTGCACTTCTGTGGGGGTCTGCCGGGTCCCCTCCGGGGGCTTGTACTCCTCTCAGTTTAGTTCAGCCACTGTTGTTTGTTCATTTGCTTTTTCCAGTTTTTTCAGTGGCTGCTGTTTAGTTTTTGTTACACCAGAGAACTAATTTAGGTGGTAGAGGTCGTGTGATCTCAGGTGTTTTTGTAATTAGTAGAGTTGGTACTTTTCAGGGTTTTTTGGGATTGCAGTAAGTGTCCTTCCTATCCTTTTCTATTTAGGAAGTTTGGGCCCCAACGTTTGCTCATACTATTTTCTGTCTGTGTCTGTATTTCCTCTTGTCTAACCACCATTACATGTTTGGGGGCTTTCTATGTTCTTTAGGGATCTGCTCCGGGGCAGATAGTTTTCCTCTTTCTGTCTTTAGGTGTAGTTAGCTTCTCAGGCTGTGACGAGGCGTCTAGGACCAACGTAGGTACGCTCCACGGCTGCCTTTAGTTGTGGTGGTTAGTCAGGGTACTGCAATCTCATAGATTCCAACCTCTCTTGTGTATTTCTTTTTTTGCCTGCTCTCCTCAACTACCAAATCATAACAGTCCTCCTGACCATAACCTCTCCACTTAACCAAACACTGGAATTTCTGTCTAGAAAAACGAGCATCCAATATTTTCTCAACCACATACACCAGATTGCCCTCAACCAAAACAGGGTCAGGAGGCACAGCCATAGGAACCACTGGCTCGACAAACCTCTTCAATAAGGACTTGTGGAACATGTTATGGATCTTAAATGTCCCTGGAAGAAGCAAACAGAAGGAAACAGGATTAAGAATATCCATGATCTTATAAGGTCCAATGAACCTAGGCTTAAACTTTGGAGATGCAACCCTCATAGGGATATTTCTTGAGGACAATCAAACCAAGTCCCCCACTTTAAACCGAGGACCATCAGTCCTATGCCGGTTGGCAAACCGTTGGGCCTTCTCCTGAGAGAGACAACCTCTCCACTACCTGGTCCCAAATCTGCTGCATTCGCTCCACAACAGAGTCAACACCTGGACAGAAAGAAGCCTCCGCCTGTCCCGAAGAAAATCGAGGGTGAAACCCAAAATTGCAGAAAATTGGAGACATCAAGGTGGCAGAGCTAGCCCTATTATTAAGAGCAAACTCAGCCACAGGCAAAAAAGAGACCCAGTCATCTTGATCAGCAAACACAAAACATCTCAAATAAGTCTCCAAGGTCTGGTTTGTTCTCTCGGTTTGTCCATTGGTCGGGGGATGAAAAGCAGAGGAGAAAGATAATTGAACACCAAGTTTAGAACAAAATGTCCTCCAAAATCTGGAAACAAACTGGACTCCTCTGTCAGACACAATGTTCTCAGAAAAGCCATGTAACTGAACCACTTGCTGAAGGAATAAAGGCACCAATTCGGAGGAGGAAGGTAAATTGGTAATGGCACAAGTTGTATCATCTTGGAAAACCTATCACAGATTACCCAGATAACGGTCATTCTCTGAGAAACAGGGAGGTCGGAAATAAAATTCATAGAAATATAGGTCCATGACCTCTTGGGCACAGGTAATGGCATTAACAAACCACTAGAGCGAGAGCAAGGCTGGAGCGAGAGCAAGTCCCACAGGTCTGCACTAATTCCCTGACGTTACGAGACAAAGTAGGCCACCAAAAGGACCGACTCACCAAGTCTCTGGTACCAAAAATCCCGGGATGACAAGCCAACGCGGAACAATGAATCTCAGACATCACACTCTTCTTCCACTGGTCTGGGACAAACAATTTCCCAATAGGACAGCGCTCAGGTTTATCCTCCTGACACCCTTCCAGAGCCAGTCTCAAATTGGGTGAGATGGCGGAAAGAACTACACCCTCTTTCAAAATAACAGTAGGATCAGATAACGCAGGAGAGTCCGCAAAAAACTCCTCGACAGGGCATCCGCCTTAACATTCTTAGTGCCAGGAAGAAAAGAAACCACAAAATTAAAACGTGTGAAAAAACAAGGCCCACCTGGCCTGTCTAGGATTAAGTCGCTTGGCTGATTCCAGATAAACCAGATACTTATGGTCCGTGAGGACCACCACCTGATGTTTGGCTCCTTCCAGCCAATGTCTCCACTCTTCAAAGGCCCACTTCATGGCCAATAACTCCCAATTACCCATATCATAATTACGTTCAGTTGGAGAAAATTTTCGAGAGAAAAAGGCACAAGGGTTACTCTTAGAGGTCTCTGGATCTCTTTGGGATAAAACGGCACCTGCCCCAATTTCAGAGGCATCAACCTCCTCCTGAAACGGTAGAGAAACATCAGGCTGCCGTAGAACAGGAGCAGAACTGAATCTCTGCTTAAGTTCCTGAAACGCAGAGACTGCCTCAGGAGGCCAATTCACCACATCAGAACCCTTTTTGGTCAAATCAGTCAATGGTTTAACAATACCAGAGAAATTACCAATAAATTTACGATAAAAATTGGCAAAACCCAAAAATCTCTGAAGAGCCTTTAATGAAGTAGGTTGGACCCAATCACAGATGGCCTGAACCTTGACCGGGTCCATTTCAATAACAGATGGAGACAAAATGAATCCCAGAATTGAGACCTTCTGTACGCCAAATAGACACTTTGATCCCTTCACATACAGTGCATTCTCTCTCAAAATCTGGAACACAGTCGGAATAAGTTTCACATGAGAGTCCCAGTCATTGTAAAAAATCAAGATATCATCCAAATAAACAATCAGAAATTTATCCACAAAATCTCTGAAAATATCGTTCATGAAGGATTGGAAGACGGAAGGAGCATTAGTGAGCCCAAAGGGCATCACTAGGTACTCAAAATGCCCCTCTGGGGTATTAAACGCCGTCTTCCATTCATCCCCGTGCTTAATGCGATTAAGGTTATACGCCCCCCTGAGGTCAAGCTTGGTAAGCCAAATAGCACTTTTCACCCTGGAAAACAGGTCAGAAATCAAGGGTAACGGATATTGATACTTCACAGTGATCTTATTCAAGAGACGATAATTAATACACGGCCTCAATGAACCATCCTGTTTGGCCACAAAGAAAAAACCGGCACCCAAGGGTGAAGAGGATGGTCTGATATGACCCTTCTCCAATGACTCCTTGATATAAGATCGCATAGCATCGTGTGCAGGTACAGACAAGTTAAAAAGGCGACCTTTAGGAAATTTACCACCAGGCACTAATTCAATAGCGCAATCATAGCTCCTGAGAGGGGGCCAGGATGCAGATTTACTTTCACTAAAAACATCCGAAAAATCAGTCAAAAAGTCAGGAACATCCTGAGACTGGGGAGAGGCATTAAAAACAGGAGTGTCGGCATTAACACTTTGGCAGCCACAACTGGCCACAGACACAGATTTCCAAACCAAAACAGGATTATGAGACTGTAACCAAGGGAAACCTAGTACAATAATGTCATGCAGATTATACAGCACCAGAAATTTGCAACTCTCCTGATGATCTGGTTTAACCCTCATTATCACCTGAGTAGAAAACTGGGTTTATTCTCCAACAAAGGAGTAGAATCAATGCCCAGTAGGGGAATAGACTTCCGCAGGGGTATCATGGGAAACCCACAACGTTTGGCAAATCAAAATCCATCAGGTTAATAGCTGCTGCTGAATCAACAAAAGCCTGAGCAGAAAATGTGGACAGGGAGCAAATCAGGGTAACAGTCTACAGAAATTTATTCTGAACACTACCCAAGACAACTGAGCGTGCAAAACGTCTTCCCCATTTAGGGCAGACAGAAATAGCATGAGAGGCGTCACCACAGTAGAAAAATAACCCATTGCGCTTTCGAAACTCATGACGCTGTGCCCTGTCATGTGTGCATTGCCACGAAGATCGTCGCGGTTGCACATTTTGACTTCTCACAGCTGAGCTGCTGTTTCTTTGTGTTTGGCAGCTAGGGAGTTAATTCTGTCTGTGCTCGGTGCTGGGACTGGGTGCAGTTTCTCCCGGCTGCAATTGATTATTTGTTGATTGGTTTCCTTTAAATTCCTTGTTGTCTGCTTGGGGAGTTGCCAGTGAAACCTTCATGCAGACCACAGATAGGAATGAATCTGTATAGACTTTAGTTGTGAGCACCTTAGTTGTTCTAAGCTCAACTTGGTTAGAGTTTATTTCCCAGACCATTTATGTTCCTTTGGTGTTTGAGTGTGTATGCAAGCGAGTGTTATCCTGTCTGTCTTATATGTCTAATCTGTGTATTTAGCTAAGATCAGCCCATATCCCTTTGGTGGTAGTCAGGATCCTTCTTAGGACTGATTACAGGGTTCAGGGTCTGATAGGAGACAGGGTTAGGTTGGAGACTTGGACCTCTGAACCATTATCAGTACCTCCAAGGTGAGGGATTAGTTAGGACCCCAGTTTAGGGTCAGGTTAGATCCCGGTCCACCTCTTTCCTGTTTCAGCTCATCAAGTCCTCAAGATTAACCCTGAGTTCAGCAGATATCGTGTCAGGTAAATCTATTCTATACTTACATGCTGATGTTGCTATACTAGTTGTTGTATAGAGTGTTGTTCCTGTATTAATAGTTTACTGACATTGTATACATATCATTAGACAGCGTGACATTTTCACTGGCCATAAAAATTATCTCCAGTTACCATGGATCCAGTAGCCCAGCTGGCTCTGCAGTTGCAGGGATTATCCATGGAGCTGACGGACATTAAGTCCAAAGTTTTGTCTCCCCTGGAGCAAACCAGAGTTGAACCTAAGGTTGCTCTCCCGGACAGGTTCACTGGTGGGCGAGACAAATTTTTCACCTTCCGGGAGGCATGTAAATTGTATTTTCGGCTTCGGCCTCGATCATCAGGGAGTGAGGAGCAGAGAGTGGGAATTGTTATCTCACTTCTGCAAGGGGACCCTCAATCCTGGGCATTTTCCCTTCCTTCGGGATCCCCGGCTCTACTGTCTGTAGATCAATTTTTTACTGCCCTGGGATTGGTATATGATGACCCAGATCGGGTCTCTCTTGCTGAGACAAAATTACGTAAGATACAGCAGGGAGATCGTCCGGCAGAGGAATTTGCTTCTGAGTTTCGTAGATGGGCCACCGATACTCAGTGGAATGACCCAGCTCTTAGGAGCCAGTTTTGTCATGGGCTTTCTGATAAATTAAAAGATGTTTTGGCTCAGTATGAGTCTCCTCCTTCTCTGGAGGCTGCTAGTGGCCTTAGCTATCCGTACTGATAGACGGCTTCGGGAGAGGGGTGAGGTAACCCCACTCCCTGTTGTTTCTCCACCTACCACTAAAGTCCCTTATGTTGAGGTTCCCCTTGTCTGTTCGGATGAGCCTATGCAGTTGGGAGGGACATCATTTCGTAGGAGGGGATTGGCGGTACGCCGCAGGACTAGAAGATGTTTTTTCTGCGGGAAAGAGGGACATTTTGTTGGAGAATGTCCATCCCGTGCCTTGTTGAGCCAAAAGTCGCCAGAAAACTGTTAATCCCAGGTTGTGTGGTGGACGACAACCTGGGAGTATGTATTTCATCCGCCAGTTCTTCTCAGTTCCTTGTACCAGTGGAGGTGGTAGTTGGTACGAGAGTGGAGAGATTGTCTGTTCTTCTTGATAGTGGTTCCGGGGCTAATCTGGTTGACGCTCAGTTTGCTCAGGCTCAAGGTATGCATCTGAGTGTATTGGTCAAACCGATCCCTATATTCTCCATTGACGCCAGGCCTCTCGGCCAAGGTAGCTTTGTTCATGAGGTTCATAACATTGACCTTCGGGTTGGGGCAATACATAGGGAACAATTATCTTGTTATGTGTTGGAGGGTCTACCTACTCCCATTGTGTTGGGACTTCCTTGGTTGGTTAAACATAACCCTGTGATTAATTGGCAGTCCAGAGAAATAAGCCAATGGGGTGAGTTTTGCAAAAGCAACTGCATGAACACAGTCATCAGTGCGGTCGTGCCTAGTACATTGCCTCCTTTTTTGGAGGATTTTGGGGATGTTTTCTCTGAGGAGGGGTGTCAGGAGTTGCCTCCTCATCGCGTGTATGACTGCTCTATTAATCTCCTTCCTGATGCTAAGTTGCCTAAAGCTAGGTTGTATAATCTTTCTGGTCCTGAGAGGCAGGCTATGAAAGATTATATTTCTGAAAGTCTGGCCAAAGGGCATATTAGACCTTCATCTTCCCCTGTGGCCGCGGGGTTCTTCTTTGTGAAGAAAAAAGATGGAGGCCTACGCCCTTGCTTGGATTTCCGCGAACTTAATCGGATTACTGTTCGAGATCCGTATCCACTCCCTCTTATTCCTGATCTCTTCAATCAAATTGTTGGCGCCAAATGGTTTTCTAAATTTTATCTCAGGGGGGCGTTTAATCTGATTAGGATAAAAGAGGGGGATGAGTGGAAAACGGCGTTTAACACGCCGGAGGGACATTATGAGAACCTAGTCATGCCTTTTGGTCTGACTACTGCACCAGCAGTATTCCAACATTTTGTTAATGACATTTTTCGTCACCTTGTGGGGCTGTTTGTGGTTGTATATTTGGACGACATTTTAATTTACTCGCCAGATCTTGTGTCTCATCAGGAGCATGTGAGACAGGTGTTGCAGATCTTGCGAGACAATAAATTATACGCCAAACTGGAGAAGTGTGTATTTGCCGTACAGGAACTTCAGTTTTTGGGTTTTTTGGTGTCAGCCTCCGGTTTCCGTATGGACCCTGAAAAGGTGAGAGCAGTGCTTGAATGGGATCAGCCAGGGGATCTTAAGGCTCTGCAGCGTTTTTGGGGTTTGCTAACTACTACCGGAAATTTATTTGTAATTTCTCATCTGTCGTCAAACCTCTCACTGACATGACAAGAAAAGGGACGGATTTTTCTAAATGGTCGGACAAAGCTTGCCAAGCCTTTTCCTCTTTGAAGAAATGTTTTGCTTCGGCACTCGTTCTCATCCAACCAGATGCATCTCAGCCGTTCATTGTGGAGGTGGATGCGTCTGACGTAGGGGTGGGTGCTATATTGTCCCAGGGTCCGTCCCTGGTAAATGGCATCCGTGCGCTTTCTTTTCTAAGAAATTGTCGTCCGCCGAAAGGAATTATGATATCGGCAATAGGGAACTTTTGGCCATTAAGTTAGCTTTTGAAGAATGGCGTCACTTTTTGGAGGGGGCAGTCCACCCGGTTACCGTTATTACTGATCACAAGAACCTGTTGTATTTGGAATCCGCTAAGCGTCTGAATTCCAGACAAGCTCGATGGTCGTTGTTTTTTACCAGGTTTAATTTTGTCGTCACTTATCGCCCGGGGTCTAAGAATGTAAAGGCTGATGCCTTGTCTCGCAGTTTCCCAGGGGCCGGGAAAACGGATGACCCGAGTCCTATCCTTCAGGAGGGGGTGGTAGTGTCGGCTGTATTTTCTGAGCTTGAGGAGGAGGTGTTAGAGGCTCAGGGGGACGCCCCTGCAGGACCTCCAGGGAGACTGTTTGTCCCAAATCTGTTGAGACAAAAGGTTATTGAGGCACATCATAATTCTGCTCTAGCAGGACATCCAGGGAGTAAGGCTACTCTAGATCTCCTTTCTCGCCGGTTTTGGTGGCCTAATGCTAATAAAGATGTTATAACTTTTGTCGCGTCATGTGGGGTGTGTGCTCGCTCTAAAACCCCTCATACCCGTCCATCTGGGACCCTTTTACCCTTGAAACTTCCGGAGCGTCCATGGACTCATTTATCTATGGACTTCATTACGGACCTCCCTCCGTCGTCAGGGAATACTGTCATACTGGTGGTTGTTGACAGGTTCAGTAAGATGGCACATTTCGTTGCTCTTCCTGCACTCCCTAATGCTAAAACTCTGGCGCAGGTGTTCATTAGGGAGATCGTTAGACTTCATGGGTTGCCTTCTGATGTGGTGTCAGATAGGGGGTCTCAGTTTGTGTCCAAATTTTGGAGGGCATTTTGTTTACGTCGGGGGATGCAATTGTCATTTTCCTCGGCTTTTCATCCGCAGACCAATGGTCAGACAGAGCGTCTGAATCAGAGCTTAGAGACATATCTCCGGTGTTTTGTCTCAGAGAACCAAGAGGACTGGTCTTCTTTCTTGCCTCTGGCAGAGTTCGCTCTTAACAACAGGCGGAGCGAGTCCACTGGTAAGTCCCCGTTTTTTGGGGCATATGGTTTTCATCCCCAGTTTTGTACTTTCAATGGGGGGGGCCCTTCTGGGGTTCCTGAGGAGGAGCATTTCTCGTCGTCACTTGCTTCTGTGTGGAGAGGTGTATTGAATAATCTGAGTGCGATGGGGAACCGTTACAAACGTATGGCTGATAGGAGGAGAGTTTCTGGTCCAGATCTGAATGTGAACGATCTGGTATGGTTGTCTACCAGGAATATAAAACTTAAAGTGCCCTCCTGGAAACTGGGTCCCAGATTCATCGGGCCGTACAGGATCAGTTCCATAATTAATCCTGTGGCATTTCGTCTGGACCTCCCTCCTACGTTTAAAATTCATAATGTGTTCCACAAGTCATTACTTAAAAGGTATGTGGCACCAGTCATACCGTCACCTCTACCTCCTCCTCCTGTGTTGGTCAATGGTAACTTGGAATTTCAAGTATCAAAGATCATTGACTCACGTCTGAATCGCCGGTCCCTTCAGTACTTGGTGCATTGGAAGGGGTATGGTCCAGAGGAGAGGACGTGGGTCCATGGGCGTACCCAGGATCAAAACTAGGGGGGGCAAGCCATGGTCGTTCAGGTTGTAAAATATAAGAACAAAAAATGTGAATAAAACGAAAATGAACGCCATACACAACATAATTCCTTATACCAAGACCAATAATATCACATACAAGGAGAAATACCACCATGATCAATCCTATTATGTAAACAATTTATTGATTTTAGGCTTACCTTTGCAGTCTTCTCTTCTGTTCAGCAGGGGGACTTCAAGCTCATGCGTGTTTATCACACACTGACACTGAGCCATTCACACTGCCCTTTCTAAACACAGCAATTGGATTGATCTTTGGGGAAAAAAATGAAAGATAGATAGATAGATAGATAGATAGATAGATAGATAGATAGATAGATAGATAGATAGATAGATAGAAAACCAGACAAATTGGAGGCAGCACATAGTTTGTAGTGAAAAAAAAAGCTATTTAATAAGGTCAAAAGGCGACATTTCGGTCCAAACAACACAAACCTTTCTCAAGCCTTGAGAAAGGTTCTGTTGTTTGGACCAAAACGTCGCCTTTTGGTCTTATTAAACAGCTTTTTATTCACTACAAACGGTGTGCTGCCTCCAATTTGTCTGGATTTCTATAATTGATGTTTGGTATTTGCCTGGGGGCTCTGCACCAGGACTCTTTCTTTGTGCTGCTCTAATTTTCTTCTAGATAGATAGATAGATAGATAGATAGATAGATAGATAGATAGATAGATAGATAGATAGATATGATAGATAGATAGATTTAAGCATGGAATGCAAGTAGATTCCACCCTGAAATATGCCCCATCATTGTCTCCTTCTTGTAGTAATATACCCCATCATTGTCTCCTTCTTTTAATAATGTGCCCCAGACCAGCACCTGTATATACATCAGCCCCAGCCCAGCCTCTGTATGTCAGATATACAGTATATTACTGAAGATATAGACTGTACGGGCTCCTGTCAGGTATATATTACTGTAGATATAGACTGTACGGGCTCCTGTCAGGTATATATTACTGTAGATATAGACTGTACGGGCTCCTGTCAGGTATATATATTTAGATGTAATATATACCTGACAGGAGCCCGTACAGTCTATATCTACTGTAATATAACCTGACAGGAGTCCATACAGTCTATATCTACAGTAATATAACCTGACAGGAGCCCGTACAGTCTATATCTACAGTAATATATACCTGACAGGAGCCCGTACAGTCTATATCTACAGTAATATAACTGACAGGAGCCCATACAGTCTATATCTACAGTAATATATACTGACAGGAGCTCGTACAGTCTATATCTACAGTAATATAACCTGACAGGAGTCCATACAGTCTATATCTACAGTAATATGACTGAAGGAGCTCGTACAGTCTATATCTACAGTAATATATACCTGACAGGAGCCCGTACAGTCTATATCTACTGTAATATAACCTGACAGGAGCCCGTACAGTCTATATCTACGTAATATAACTGACAGGAGCTCGTACAGTCTATATCTACAGTAATATAACCTGACAGGAGTCCATTTCAGTCTATATCTACAGTAATATATACCTGACAGGAGCCCGTACAGTCTATATCTACAGTAATATATACCTGACAGGAGCCCGTACAGTCTATATCTACAGTAATATAACCTGACAGGAGCCATACAGTCTATATCTACAGTTATATACTGACAGGAGCCCGTACAGTCTATATCTACAGTAATATATACCTGACAGGAGCCCGTACAGTCTATATCTACAGTAATATAACCTGACAGGAGCCCGTACAGTCTATATCTACAGTATAATACCTGACAGGAGCCCATACAGTCTATATCTACAGTAATATATACCTGACAGGAGTCCATACAGTCTATATCTACAGTAATATATACCTGACAGGAGCCCGTACAGTCTATATCTACAGTAATATATACCTGACAGGAGCCCGTACAGTCTATATCTACAGTAATATATACCTGACAGGAGCCATACAGTCTATATCTACAGTAATATATACCTGACAGGAGCCCATACAGTCTATATCTACAGTAATATATACCTGACAGGAGCCCGTACAGTCTATATCTACAGTAATATATACCTGACAGGAGCCCGTACAGTCTATATCTACAGTAATATATACCTGACAGGAGCCATACAGTCTATATCTACAGTAATATATACCTGACAGGAGCCCGTACAGTCTATATCTACAGTAATATATACCTGACAGGAGCCCGTAAGTCTATATCTACAGTAATATATACCTGACAGGAGCCCATACAGTCTATATCTACAGTAATATATACCTGACAGGAGCCCTACAGTCTATATCTACAGTAATATATACCTGACAGGAGCCCATACAGTCTATATCTACAGTAATATATACACCTGACAGGAGCCCATACAGTCTATATCTACAGTAATATATACCTGACAGGAGCCCATACAGTCTATATCTACAGTAATATATACCTGACAGGAGCCCGTACAGTCTATATCTACAGTAATATATACCTGACAGGAGCCCGTACAGTCTATATCTACAGTAATATATACCTGACAGGAGCCCGTACAGTCTATATCTACAGTAATATATACCTGACAGGAGCCCATACAGTCTATATCTACAGTAATATATACCTGACAGGAGCCCATACAGTCTATATCTACAGTAATATATACCTGACAGGAGCCCGTACAGTCTATATCTACAGTAATATATACCTGACAGGAGCCCATACAGTCTATATCTACAGTAATATATACCTGACAGGAGCCCATACAGTCTATATCTACAGTAATATATACCTGACAGGAGCCGTACAGTCTATATCTACAGTAATATATACCTGACAGGAGCCTACAGTCTATATCTACAGTAATATATACCTGACAGGAGCCATACAGTCTATATCTACAGTAATATATACCTGACAGGAGCCCATACAGTCTATATCTACAGTAATATATACCTGACAGGAGCCCAGTACAGTCTATATCTACAGTAATATATACCTGACAGGAGCCCGTACAGTCTATATCTACAGTAATATATACCTGACAGGAGCCCATACAGTCTATATCTACAGTAATATATACCTGACAGGAGCCCTTTCAGTCTATATTACAGTAATATATACCTGACAGGAGCCCGTACAGTCTATATCTACAGTAATAATACCTGACAGGAGCCCGTACAGTCTATATCTACAGTATATATATGACAGGACCGTACAGTCTATATCTACAGTAATAATACCTGACAGGAGCCCGTACAGTCTATATCTACAGTAATATATACTGACAGGAGCCTACAGTCTATATTACAGTAATATATACCTGACAGGAGCCCATACAGTCTATATCTACAGTAATATATACCTGACAGGAGCCCATACAGTCTATATCTACAGTAATATATACCTGACAGGAGCCTACAGTCTATATCTACAGTAATATATACCTGACAGGAGCCGTACAGTCTATATCTACAGTAATATATACCTGACAGGAGCCGTACAGTCTATATCTACAGTAATATATACCTGACAGGAGCCTACAGTCTATATCTACAGTAATATATACCTGACAGGAGCCCTACAGTCTATATCTACAGTAATATATACCTGACAGGAGCCGTACAGTCTATATCTACAGTAATATATACCTGACAGGAGCCCGTACGTCTATATCTACAGTAATATATACCTGACAGGAGCCCTACAGTCTATATCTACAGTAAATACAGTCTATATCTACAGTAATATATACCTGACAGGAGCCGTACAGTCTATATCTACAGATAATATATACCTGACAGGAGCCCTACAGTCTATATCTACAGTAATATATACCTGACAGGAGCCCGTACAGTCTATATCTACAGTAATATATACCTGACAGGAGCCGTACAGTCTATATCTACAGTAATATATACCTGACAGGAGCCCGTACAGTCTATATCTACAGTAATAATACCTGACAGGAGCCCATACAGTCTATATCTACAGTAATATATACCTGACAGGAGCCCTACAGTCTATATCTACAGTAATATATACCTGACAGGAGCCCGTACAGTCTATATCTACAGTAATATATACCTGACAGGAGCCCTACAGTCTATATCTACAGTAATATATACCTGACAGGAGCCCTACAGTCTATATCTACAGTAATATATACCTGACAGGAGCCCGTACAGTCTATATCTACAGTAATATATACCTGACAGGAGCCCGTACAGTCTATATCTACAGTAATATAACCTGACAGGAGCCTACAGTCTATATCTACAGTAATATATATACCTGACAGGAGCCCTACAGTCTATATCTACAGTAATATATACCTGACAGGAGCCCATACAGTCTATATCTACAGTAATATATACCTGACAGGAGCCCGTACAGTCTATATCTACAGTAATAATATACCTGACAGGAGCCCAGTACAGTCTATATCTACAGTAATATATACCTGACAGGAGCCCGTACAGTCTATATCTACAGTAATATATATACCTGACAGGAGCCCGTACAGTCTATATCTACAGTAATATATACCTGACAGGAGCCCTACAGTCTAATATCTACAGTAATATATACCTGACAGGAGCCCGTACAGTCTATATCTACAGTAATATATACCTGACAGGAGCCCTACAGTCTATATCTACAGTAATATATACCTGACAGGAGCCCGTACAGTCTATATCTACAGTAATATATACCTGACAGGAGCCTACAGTCTATATCTACAGTAATATATACCTGACAGGAGCCCGTACAGTCTATATCTACAGTAATATATACCTGACAGGAGCCCTACAGTCTATATCTACAGTAATATATACCTGACAGGAGCCCATACGTCTAATCTACAGTAATATATACCTGACAGGAGCCCATACAGTCTATATCTACAGTAATATATACCTGACAGGAGCCCATACAGTCTATATCTACAGTAATATATACCTGACAGGAGCCCATACAGTCTATATCTACAGTAATATATACCTGACAGAGCCCGTACAGTCTATATCTACAGTAATATATACCTGACAGGAGCCCATACAGTCTATATCTACAGTAATATATACCTGACAGGAGCCCGTACAGTC
>JARQOD010002175.1:80000-82022 GCA_033576555.1 Oophaga sylvatica
CACCACCCACACCACACCCACCACACCCACCACCCCACCCCACCACCACAACCCACCCACACCCACCCACCCCCACACCAACCCCACCCACACCCCCACACCCCAACCCCACACACCACCTCCCCACCACACCACCCCCCCACACCCCCCCACCCCACACCACACCCAACCCCCCACCCACCCCACCACACCACCCCCACCCCCAACATACCACACACCACCCACCACACACCACCCACCCCCACCCACCACACAACCACCCCCCACACCACCCCACCACCACAACCACACCCCAACCACACCCACACACACACCCACACACCCCCACCACACACACCCCCACTACACACCCCACCAACCCACACCACCAACCCCCCACCACCACACCCCCCACCACCCCACCCCCACCACACCCACCAACCACCCACCCACCACCCACCCCCCACACCACCACCCACACCACCACACCCACACCCCACCACCCACCACCCACACCACCCACCCACCCCACACCCACCACCACCCCACCACCACACCCACCACCACACACCACCACCCACCCACCACCCCCCCCACACACCCCCCACACCCACCACCACCCCACACCACCACCCACACCCAACCACACCACCACACCCCACACACCACACCAAACCCCACCCACCCACCCCCCCCACCCCACCCCCCCCCACCACCACCCACCCCCCACCCCCACACACACCCCACCAACCACCCACCCACACACCCCAACCCACACCACCCCCACCACCACACACAACCACCCACACACCACCCCACCACCCAACCACCCCACCCCACCCACACCACACCACAACACCCCCACCCCCACCACACCCACTCACACACCCACCACCCACCCCACCACCACCCACACACACACCCCACCACACCCCCACCCCACACACCCCCACCCCAACCCAACCACCCCACACCCCACACCACCCCACCCACCCACACAACCCCACCCCACACCACCCAACACCCACCAACCACCCCCCCAACCCACCACCCCACCCACCCACCACCACACACCCCCACCACCCCACACACACCCACACCCACCACACCACCCACACCCACACCACTCACACCCCCCACACCACCACCCACACACCCACCCACACCCCACACCACACCACACCACACACCCCCACCCACCACCCCCACACACCCACCACCCCACCCACCCACACCCCACCACCCACCACACCACACCACCCACCCCCCACCACACCCACCACCAAACCACCCCCACAACCCCACCACACCACCCACCACCACACCCCACACCACCCACCACACCCCCCCACCCCACACCACCAACCCCCCACCCAACACCACACCACACACCCACCACCCACCCCACCCCACCCACCCACACCCACACACCCACCAACCCCAACCCACACACCACCACCCCACACCACACACACCCAACCCCACCACCCCACTCACCCCCACCCCAACCCACACCCACCCCCACCCACCCACCACACACCCCCCACAACACCACACACACCACACCAACCCCCTCCCTCACCACACACCCCAACCCACCACAACCAACCACCCCACACCCACCACCACACCCAACCACACCACCACAACCCCCCACCCAACCTACAACCACCACCACCCACTCCACCCCCCACCCCACCCACCACCCCCCCACCACACCACACCACCCACCCCACACACCCCCCAACACCCAACCCACCACACCCCCACACCCAACCACCCCAACACCCAACCCCCACCCAACCACCCCCCCCCCCACACCCACCCACCCCCCCAACACACCACCCAATCACCCCACCCACCACACACCACCACACCCAACCCACACCCCCCCACACCACCCACCACCCACCACACACCACCAACCCCACCCAACCCCACCCCCCCCAAACCAAACCCCACCACACCACACCCCCACAACACCCCCCCAAACAACCACAACCCCAAACACCCCAACCCCCACACCTCACCAAACCCACACCA
>JARQOD010002176.1:0-82021 GCA_033576555.1 Oophaga sylvatica
TTCCTTTTTTTCCCCAAAAGCCATATTGTTTTTTAAAAATTTTAAAGTACCCCTTTTGTCATGCTTTATTTTGTTTGGGTGCCCTTTTTTTTTTTTTTTTTTTCATGGGGGTTTTTTCCCCTTTGGGTTTTTTAAAAACCCTACTTTTGCCCTGGAGTGCCAGCGGTTTTTTTTTGTTTTTTTAAATGTTAGTTTGCCCCCCGAGAAACTCCCCCCCCACCAGGGGGTTTTTTTTAAATTTACACCAGGCCCCTACTTTACCCAAAAAATGCCCCCCATTCAAACAGGGGTGCATATTCACCCAAAAATTTAGATACAGCCAAATAGGGGAGGGTTACATTGGGCCCCAGGGACTCCCCGTTAAAACCCCCTTTGGGGAAAATGGTTGGGGGGTTTTTTAAATTTTTTGGGCCCAAAAATTTTTTATTTAAGCGTCTCAAATTTTTCCTTATTTTTAAAAGCCTTTTTGCTATTCAAATTTTTCAAGTTTCCTTTTGTCATGCTTTATATGTTTAGTCCCAGTTTTTTTTTTTTTTATGTTTTACGGGGGTAGTTCCCTTGGTTTGCACCTGCTCACATTTTTTGGATGTCCCAAAGTCGGTTTTTTTTTTCTTTTGAATGGCTTGCCCCCCCGAGCCTCCCCCCCCACCGGGTGGGTTTTTAATTTTTCCCACCCCCCTTCTTTCCCCTTTAAATGCGGGCCCATTACTGCAGAGGTGCTATTCACCCAGAAATTAGATATCACCAAAAGAGGGTTCACTTTTAGGTCGGGGACTCACCAAATTTGGGCCCCCCTTTTGACGATTTTTGGGGTTTTTTTAAAATTTCCCCCCCAAAATGTTTTTCAAAGCGCCCAAATTTTTCCTTATATTCCAAAGCCATATTGCTTTTAAAAAATTTAAAGTATTCCATGTTTTTATGCTTTATTTTGCTTGAGTGCAGTTTTTTTTTGTATTTTTTAAACTGGGGGTAGTTTTCCCTTGGTTTCCCTTTCTAAATTTGTCGGATGTCCCTTCAGGTTTTTTTGTTATTGAATGTTATTGTGACCGAGCACTCGCCCCCACCAGGTGGTTTTTTAATTACCCCGGTCCCCTTTCCCCAAATGCGGCATTATAAGAGGTGATATTCCCAGAAATTCGATATCCCTAAAGGGTATTTAATTAGGTAGGGACTCCAAAATTGAAAACCCCCTTTGACGTGGTTGGTGGGCTTTTTAAATTTTGGCCAATGTTTATATAAGCGTCTAAAATTTTTCCTTATATTCAAAAGCCTTTTTGTTTTTAAAATTTCAAGTTTATGTTGTCATGTTTTTGATGTTGGTGCACCCTTTTTTTTTTTTTTGTTTTACTGGGGGTAGCTTCCGGGGTTTGCACCAGTCACATTTGTCTGGAGGCAGTCGGTTTTTTTTGTTTTAATGTTGCTTGTCCCGGATCGCCCCCCCCAGGGGGATTTTAATTAACCAGGTCCCTATTTCCCCAAAATGGGGGGCATTATGACGGGGTGCTTTCCAGAAATTATTCCCCTAATAGAGGTATGTTACATGGCGGGACTCACCAAAATTGAGCCCCCCTTGAGATGTTGGGGGTTTTTAAATTTTTGGGCCCAAAAATGTTTTACTAAGCGTCTAAAAATTTTCCTTTATTCCAAAGCCAATTGATTCTAAATTTAATTTCCCCCTTTTGTCATGTTTAGTATGTTTGGGTCCCCTTTTTTTTTTTGTATTTTTACGGGGGTTTTGTTCCCCCTTGGTTTGCACCTAGCCCTTTTGGTTGGAGGGCCCACCCCGGTTTTTTTCTATTGAATGTTCTTGCCCCCGAGCCCCCCCCCCACCAGGTGGTTTTTTTAATTTAAAACCCGGGCCCCCTTTTCCATAAATGAGGATTACTGACGGGGTGATATTCCCCCAAAAATTTCGATTGCCAAATGAGGAATGTTCCTTGGTCAGGGATCCCCAGAATTGAGCCCACCTTGACGGGGTTTTTGGGTTTTTTAAATTTTTTGGGCCAAAAATGTTTTTCCCAAGCGTCTCAAATTTTTCCTTTATTCCAAACCTTTTTGCTTTTAAAAATTTAAAAGTTTTCCCTGTTGTTATGTTTTGTATGTGAGTGCAGTTTTTTTTTTTTTTTGTTTTACGGGGGGTAGTTCCCTTGGGGTTTGCCCCAAAAGTCAATTTGTCGGGATGTGCCGCGGGTTTTTTTGGGTCAATGAAAAAAAAGTCATATCTCAGTAAATTAGAATATTTAAACACCAGTTTTAAAAAATTTGTTTTTAAAACATCCGAAATGGTTGGCCTACTGAAATGTATGTTCAGAAATGCACCAGTACTTGGTTGGGGCTCCTTTTCATCAATTACTGCATCAATGCAGCGTAGCATGGAGGCGTTTCAGCCTGTGGTGTTAGAAACTTCCTGTTAGGTTTTTTCTATCTTGTTGGTCCTTGACCTTTTTTGCCTATTTAATCCTGCTCTGCCTTTGGCTTTGCTGGATTCATTGTAATTTTCTCTTAAGTAGAGGTGCTTTGTTACCTTATCAATTAGTTTTGCTTGGTCTTCGGCCCCTCTATGTTCTATGTTGTTTGTTTGTCTTTTACTGCTACAATTTCTGTTAGGGGTGCCCCCATCTTTTCTCCCAGTCCCTTGTTCTTGTTGGGATCCCCCCTCGCATCTATAGGTCTTCGTACAGTTGTAGGCTTTAGCGGGTTGACGCGGATCAGGTTCCCGTTACATGTAGGGATCTTTTGTTTTCTATTGTAGGGACAGATATCCCTTTTCCCTTTGGCTTGTAGCAAACATACTGTGGCACCGTGAGGTTTTTATGGAAGCCCTGGTTGCTTTGATAGCAGCCTTCAGCTCATCTTGCATTGTTGGGTCTAGTGTTCTCATCTTCCTCTGCAATACTCCAAGATTCTCTATGGGATTATGGTCAGACGAGTTTGCTCCCAAAATCTAGCCCAGTAATTCTGTTGTTTTAAACCAGGTTTGGGTTTACTTTTTGCAGTGTGG
Source organism: Oophaga sylvatica (assembly GCA_033576555.1). Classification (NCBI taxonomy): domain Eukaryota; kingdom Metazoa; phylum Chordata; class Amphibia; order Anura; family Dendrobatidae; genus Oophaga; species Oophaga sylvatica. The sequence goes on from JARQOD010002176.1 coordinate 3,002, forward strand.
AAGGTGCCAAGTCCTGGGGGGGAATGACTGTCCTCTCCAATAGTTGCCGGCAGGGGAGCTGAAGTGCTTAAAATTTCCGGGTAGTTTTCTGCGCTGTTTTTGGTTTGATACAACACAGTGTACCTATCCAGCAGATGTTTAGCTCCCCAACCATCATGATGTGGAAACTTCCATAGACCTCAAGCGTTGGATTGTTTGTTCTCACTTTCCTCCAGACTCTGGACCTTGATTTCCAAGGTTAGTGTGAAGTATCCACAATCAATGACGCTTTTGCGATCGCCGTTATTTAACCCTTAACGGGGTCGCAAAAAAAAAAAGCCGTGTTCTCCAAATTTTAAATTTTTCTCCCCTTATGTGATCGCACATCAGAGGGGGGAGAAATTAGGGTCCCCGCGCCCCCGATTGCCCCCCGTACCCCCGGTATGCCCCCGTCCTCCGGCAGCTCCCGCAGTCCCTTCGTCTTCTTCCTGTAAAAGAATGCACAGTGGCCCCGAATCTGCCTTCCGGCAGATTATTCATATGGTGACAGTTATTTTGATCACTGTGTAAATTCACGTGATCAAAATAAAAAAAAATTGTTCAATAACCCCCCTTTATTACCCCTTGTTGGGCATATAATAAAAAAAAAATTTTTTTTTTTATTTTCATTTTCCATTAGGGTTAGGGTTTGGGCTAGGGTTAGGGTTACAAAAGGGTTACAATGAGGGTTTGGGATACAATTTTGGGTTAGGTATACAATTAGGGTTGGGATAAATTAGGGTTGGAATTACGGTTTGGTTAGGGTTGGGTTGATTAGTGTTAGGGGTGTGTTGGGGTTAGGTTGGAGCTAGAATTGGGGGTTTCACTTTTAGGAACTCGGGGTCTCCAAACCGGCGTAGCGTTCAAAAAATCAATGGGGCTCCCTCCCTTCCGAGCCCTGCCTGCGCCCAAACGTGGTTTACCCCAAATTTTGGGGTTCAGTGAACTCAAAAAAATTGCACAACACTTTTGGGGGTCAATTTCTCCTGTTACCCTTGGGAAAAAAAAATAGCAGGCTTTAAAAAAAAACATTTTTGAGGAAAAAAATGATTTTTTATTTTCCGGCTCTACACTATAAACTTCTGTGAAGCACTTGGAGGTTCAAAGTGCTCCCACCATTGATTTAAATTCATTAAGGGGTCTAGTTTCCAAAATGGGGTCACATCAGGGGCTCTCTAACCGTGATTTTAAACCGTGTTCCGCGGCCATAGTGGTCGGGTTGTGCCGTGGGCAGTGGCGTGTGGGGGGGGGGGCGGGGGGCGGTCCCCCAGGCGGCAGTGTGTGGGGGCGGCAAGCAGCAGCAGCATTTCCTGTCCTTGTGGGAGAAGCGCGGGAAGCACAGTTCAGCAGCCCGCGCTCTGGCGGCATCCCTCCTCTGTCTGTGCTGTGTGGCTGTGATATACCACCAACTTCCAAGCAAGGACAGGTGAAAACTGCGGACTGAGAGACTGTGACACAGGATCGCTCGTGCCTGCTGGAGATAGGCAGACAGTTGCAGTCTGCACCGTGACTGAGGTTGTTTCTGAAGAAGCCATCTGCCCCCACTGAGGACAGGGGCCAGAGGGGGGAAGAGCTGAGGATTCGGGAGGAAATATGGGAGACAGTGACTCAGTGCCCAGATTTTCTTGCTGAGAGCAACAGAGAAGACGAGATGTGGTCCAGTAAGTGCCGTGATGTAGTAGAGCTGACCGTTGTCCGGTTTGCATTCAGCTGGTCTCATGCAGGTCCAGCACACAGGGATTTTAGCAGAGCTGACCCCTTTTTGTCCGGTGAATCTACAGCTGGGGTCATCACTGAGGTCCAGCACACGGTGTTGCAGAGCTGAGCCTGTTGCCCGGTGCTTTACAGCCTGAGCTCATCCTGAGGCCCAGCACCAGGGATGTAGCAGAGCTGAGCCTGTTGTCCGGTGCATTCAGCTGGCTCATACTGCAGGCCCAGCACACGGGGAAATGTAGCAGAGCTGAGCTTGTTGTCCGGTTGCATCTACGCCTGAGCTCTCATGCGGTCCAGCAACGGGTGTAGCAGAGCTAAGCCTGTTGTCCGGTGCTTTACTGCTGAGTTCTCCTGCAGGTCCGCGCACAGGGATGTAGAAAAGCGACCTGTTGTTGGTGTTTACGCCAAGTCATCACTGCAGGTCCAGCACCGGGTGTGCAGGCTGAGCCTGTTGTCCGATGATCTTCTAAGCCTGAGCTCTTGCTGCAGGCCCAGCACACGGGAGTAGCAGAGCTGAGTGAGGGTGAGGAGTGTGTGAAATGTGAACAGAAAAATTGAATTAAAACAACGATATCGATCCCTTGCAGTCCCATTAAAATCACTGGAACATTTTTGCGATGTCCCCATCTGTGCTCCTCAGACATAATCAGCTTTTCCTATCTGTTTGACCCACAGCAAGGAAGTCCTGTCCCATCTCGACCAGGAAGGTCTTGTCAGTGGGTGATGTGATGATGATGGGGGTACATTTTACCCGGATATTTAGGGTCACTGCTCTTTTTGGTTTCTTCTGTTCGGATCCCCTCAGCTTCTCCATTCTAGTGTGGCCCCTCCCCCCCGCATATAAAATTTACTTATACTGTCCTGTGGGGGGTCTGTAAGCCGGGGGGTCTGTCCGGAATTTATGTCACAGGTGATTTTTCTTTTCTGTCTTGGTAAATTATTTAGATCTGGAAAAACTCTAGTTTTGGCTCTGCTGCACCCAAATCCGGTACCCCCCATCTGGTGGTTTTGAGTGTTGCCTCCCTGTAGTGGCCAGGTTGGTTTTTCTCTGCACTTTCCCCCCTGGCTGATCCTGGATTGATTACACCTGTTCCCAAAATATTGCTGTGTGAGTTTCCCAAATTCGATGTATGTTGTGCAAAAAATCCTTTTGTTGCCACATTGTAGTCCTTTTGCCCCCCTTAATTTTATGTCCGTTCCCCAACTTCTAGCTCCGTGCACCCCCCCAAATTCGACTTTATGTTTGTAGCGGAAATTTGGTTCTAACCAATCCTAAATTTTGTCTATACTGCGCCCTCACCCCCGGCTGTGTATGTGCCCCAAGTTGTATTAAGTATGTGACACTGCAGCTTGCCCCTGTAATGCCCCCTGTAATGTCTCCTGTAATGCCTCCTGTAATGCCTCCTGTAATGCCTCCTGTAATGCTCCCTGTAATGTCTCCTGTGATGCCCCCTGGTAATGTTTCTGTAAAGCCCCCTGTATGTCTTCTGTAAAGCCCCCTGTAATGTCTCTTGTGATGCCACCTGTAATGTCTCCTGTGATGCCCCCTGTAATGTTTCCTGTGATGGCCCCCTGTAATGTCTCCTGTGATGCCCCCTGTAATGTCTTTGTAAAGCCCCCTGTAATGTCTCCTGTGATGCCCCCTGTATGTCTTCTGTAAAGCCCCTGTAATGTCTCCTGTGATGTCCCTGTAATGTTTCCTGTGATGCCCCCGTTAATGTCTCCTGTGATGCCCCTGTAATGTCTTCTGTTAAAGCCCCTGTAATGTCTCCTGTGATGCCCCTGTAATGTCTTCTGTAAAGCCCCCTGTAATGTCTCTGTGATGCCCCTGTAATGTCTTCTGTAATGCCCCCTGTAATGTCTCCTGTGATGCCCCCTGTAATGTCTTCTGTAAAGCCCCCTGTATGTTTCTGTGATGCCCCTGTAATGTCTCCTGTGATGCCCCTGTAATGTCTTCTGTAAGCCCCCTGTATGTCTCCTGTGATGCCCCTGTAATGTCACATTATTAAAAATTATTAAAAAATCCATTAGGTCTTCATACAGCAGCATCAAGCTAATACATACATATATATAGAGAACTGCAAGAAGATGAAAGTCTAGAAATTTAGAAATAACAGCAGAGTTAGTAGCAGACTAAAAATTGATCTTTTGAGTGTAGTGTGGGCTCTTCGGTGCTTCCGGATTTCAACGACCAATGGGGCGGCAAATTTTTCGACCTTCCGGGCGCCACTAACAGTTGCTACGCCACTGGCCGTGGGGGGAAAGTTCCCCAAATTGGTGCCCCCAGTGTTTTGTTTCCCGGCAATGCGCAGCGATGTGCGTCACGGCTTCTTACAATGTAGGTAGGGACGTGTACAATAAGGGTGCTTTCACACGTTGTGGGTTGCAATGCGTGTTTCTGATGCGCGGCTCCCGAAGCACCTAAACACATGCGCAAGCTTTGAACCTCGCGCGACTTAATGACGTCACGAGGGCGGGCGTCATCTGAGGCGGAGGACTCTCGCATTTGCCCGCCGCCAAGGTAATGCCCGCCAAATAATGCGGACTATATGAGCTTTTGTCTGAGTATATGAACTGTTGGCAGAATACTCAGCATTGAGCTGGTACTTTTAGTACTCCAGCAGTTTACTGCATTAACAATGAGAAATGTAAAATGAGAAATACTATAGTCATGAGGCTGGAGTACTACAAGTACCAGCTCATATGCTGAGTATATGAGCTGGCACTTGTACTCTGGCCTCATGGCCATAGTACTTCTCATTGTACCCCTTTATATTGCAGTATATGAGACACATAATAATCGCACCATATACTGTGGCGCTGTACAGTGCACATCACCACAGTATATGATTCTGATAATCATGTGCTCATATACGTGGGACTGTATTTATGAGGTTACATGGGATTGAATATATGGGGGGTTATCCTTTTTTATTTTCACTTTTTTAAATAAATAATTTATTGAAAGGACCTCTGCAGGCTATTTCACTCTTGAGGGCAAAAAAAGTAGCTTTGTGGTGGTAAGAAGCTGATTTAAAACCCCAAGAGTGAACTCAGGAGAGTTGTATGTGGGGAAATAATAAATGATATTAGTCGTTCTTCAGCAGTCATGTCCTGCTTGAATTGACCTAGTGGCGTAGCACTTGGCAGCGGCTCTATTCACTTATAGGAAAGCTGAGTGTACGTCACAGGTCAATTCAAGCGGAAAAGCAGCCCCCCGTAGTAATTAGTGTTGGCTTCCGTACTGAAAATACGGGTTTGGGCCCGTTTATTGGCTGTTCGGAATTCCGATTCCGGAGTACCGTATTTTCGTCATATGGATCCCGGGAATCGGAATGTCACTGTCCGGTCGTGTCGTTGGTGGGTCTGTCGGAGTCAGCGGCACTTCCCCCTGGCAGAAGTCTCGGCGGTCACGTCCTGGATGTTAATGGCCGCCATCCTTTCTCCCTGGCGGGTCACATGCGTTTCTCGCGTAATGCAGTGATGCTGGGTAATCCCGGCCTTTTAAAGCAGTCAGTCGATGACGTCACCGCCGGGGAAGCTGGAAGCGCTGTGTGCGCCGGGTGTCAGGCTCTGCCTGTCATTCCGATGTAGCAGGTGGTGTCGTGGGACAGTCGTTACTATGGACTGCGGGACAGGTGGTATCTGTTGGTTTGTTTTTTTTATTTTTTTACAGGAGATCGATGGCGTGCAGGAATGAGAGAGTTAAAAGAAATGAAAACTGTGTTGTCTCTTTTATTTCTTAAAAGACTTTTTTCTTGCTGTGTCTTTTTTTAAAATTTAAAAAATTTGGATTAATAATGGTCGGGTTTATTGACGCCCTCCATTATTAACCGGGCTTATTGTCCCGTGGCATCAAGGGGACATTAAACCCCTTATTACCCGCTTGCCACCGCTACAGGGCAAGTGGGAAAAAGCCGGGGGTTAAGTGCCACAATTTTGGACATCTTTTGATGCGCCAAATGTGGGGCTGCTGTAGCCTGGTATTATCAGGCTGTTGAGGGCCAAAATCCATGGGGCTTGACAGTCTTTTTTAATACCAGGCCGCAGAGTTGCATTTTACTTGATGGTTAACAAAAATAGGGGGCCCCTACGCCGTTTTTTTTTCGAGGGGATCCCCCATTTTTGTTTAACCCGCCCCGCTAAGCAGACTGCTGGTGGCCCGGTATTATCAGGCTGGCAAGGTCCTGGGGTTGGCCCTTAACAGCCTGAAAATAAGGCCTCGCGGTCTGCTTCATCTGGTGGTTAACAAAAATTGGGGGGGACCCCCGCCAATTTTTTTCGAGGGGATCCCTATTTTTGTTTTAAAAAGCCAGTATGCAGACTGCTGTGGCCTGGTATTTCGGTGGAAGGTCCAGGTCTTGGCTCTTAACAGCCGAAAAACGGGCCCAGCGGTCTGCTTCTTGGTGGTTAACAAAAATAGGGGGGACCCCCCCGCCATTTTTTTGAGGGGATCCCTTATTTTTGTTAATCAGCCAAGATATGCGACTGCTGGGCCCGGTTTTTTTCAGGCTGGCAGGTCCATGGATCTTGGCTCCTTACCCTGAAAAATCCAGGCCTCAGCGGGTCGCTTCATTGGCTGGTTAAAAAAAAAGGGGGGGCCCCAGCCATTTTTTTTTCGAAGGGAACCCCTATTTTTTTAATAAGTTCCTCTACGTACTGTTGTGTCCCTGGTGACCTGAAGTGAAGTGGAAAGCAATCAATTAAAGCTTTCCACTTAAGGGCCCGTCTCAATAGCGATATCACTCCGAGATCGCTCTGAGTCATAGTTTTTGTGCGCAGCAGCGAGCTCACCAGCGATTCCTGTTGTGACATTCAGCGACGATCAGTCCCCCTGCCGGGTATCGCTGATCGTCGCTGAAATTCAGGGGCCTTTTTTTGATGTGGTTTCCCGCTGCGGCACGCTCGCTGCATTTTGACAGGGGGAGGGCCAGCGATCCGCTGGTAACCAAGGTACACAGCGGGTTTCCAGGCGGGGGCTGTGCCTAGAAACCGCTGTGTCCTTGGATAACCCGCGCCCTGATGCAGGGGCTGGTATCCAAGGTACACAGCGGGTTTCCAGGCACCACGCAGCGCTGGAAAAACCCCCCCGGTATTGGTTTTCCGCTCCCTGCATAAGGGCGCTGGTATCCAACATAAATGCGGGTAACTAAAGGCGGGGGGTCACATAAGGATACCAGCGATCCCGACAACGATATGCACTTGTGGGGCCTGGTGTATCGCTCTGTCGCTGCTGGCTCCCCCAACAGGCAGCTCGGAGCGCGGGGGCGCAACTGCGGGTAACATCGTTGTTACCCGCAGTGTACCTTGGATCCAGCGCCCTGATGCAGGGAGGGGTATCCAAAATAACAGGGGGTTTCCAAAGCGCTGCGTGGTCCCCAAAACCCCCCTGTGAAAACCTTTTTGGGTCCAGCTCCCCTGCATCAGGGCCCCCGGGTTTCCCCAAAGGGACACGGGGTTTTGGGGGACAGCCCGGCGCCCGGAACCCCCCTGTGTCCTTGGGGTTTCCGGGGGGTGGTCTCCCGCCTGTCCACGCAGCGATGCGTCCCCCCGTCAGCGGGAAACCAGAAACCCCAAAAAAAGGTCCTGACTTTTTCAGCGACGATCGGGGTTTTCCCGGCGGGGGGGGTGTTTTGTCGTGAATGTCAAACACGTTATCGCGGGTAAAACTCGCTGCTGCTTTAAAAAAATAGTGCTCAGCAGCATTTGGTTTGCGATATCGCTTTTTGGAGGGCCCCCTTTAACCCCATGTTCCCCCCAGTGTCGTTTTTCCCGGGGTCGCTGCTGAGCTGCCTTTTTTGGGGGGGGAGCTCAGCGGGGGATTTGTAGCGATCCCCCAGCGATCCTGAAAGTGTTATTTTTGTTGGGATGTGGTATTCTTTTTTGTGAGACCCCCCCCTTTTACTCCCTGTCCCCGGGGAGAGGAACTTTTTTGGGGGGTTTTTTACTGTGGGGCCGGGCAGCATTAGCCCCCGGTCCCTGCAAAAAAGTTAAAACCCTTTTTTTAAAGGTTTTAAAAGGGGGGCCCTGACTGTGCTTGGGATGGGAAAAGAATTTTTGCTTTTTTTTTTATTTTTTTAAAAAGGAAAGGTTTTTTTTTCATTAAAATAAAGTGGTCAAAAAAAAGTTTTTTTTATTTTTTTTAAAATGTTTTTAAATTTTTAAAGTGTGTGTGTTTTTTTTTTTTTTTCATGAATTTTAGGTTTAAAAAATTTTGATATTGTCTAATTCCCCAGTTTAAAATTTTTTAACCGGGGGTTAAGGTCCCTTTTTAATAAAAAGGGGGTTTAAAAACCCCTTTAAACCCCCTTTGGGGCCACCTTTTAGGGGGGCAATGGGAATAGCGGGCAAAAGGGGCCAAAGGGCGTTCTAATTTTGATTTGTCTTTCCGGGGGTTTTTTGGGGGCAGATGTTAGGGGGCGGGGGGGGGGGAAAAAAAATTAAAATGGTCCCTTGGGGGCTATTTTATCGCCCCCACTCATGGCTTTGTCTGTTGGTTGCAAAATTTTTGGGCGGGACCCAAAACGCTTTTTTTTCAGCAATTTTACCCTCATTATATATATACTTGTAATTGAGTTTGTGACACATAAAATTTTAAAATAATATATATATTTATAGTTCATACACTTCTCATGTTTATAATCCCCGCAATTAATTTTCCCGGCTTTTGTGAAAATAAAAAAACCCCACCGACTTGAAATGACATTTGGGTTTTTAAAATTAAACCCCAATTTTTTTTTCCATGTGTTTGTTATCTGATTTGAAAAAAAATTTTTCAGGGTTTTTAAAGGTACTCCAAAACACTACCAATCCCTTTTAGCGATCTCTTAGCGTCCCCTTTTTAAAAGAGATCGCTAGGGGGGTTTTTTTTCTATATCGCTAGTGGGGACCAAAAATTGCGATGTCGTTAGGCGCTATCGGGTTTTGCGATCCCTTAAAAGACTTTGCGGTAAAAAGTCCCCCTAAATGGGGTAAGAAAAGGTGTACACTTAGCGTTTTTACTTCCCCCGCGGGAGCGCCCGGGGATAAAAAAGGGTGGAAAAGAGATCCAGCAGGAAGCTCGTCGCTGCAGCTCCCCCAACAACAAATCGCTAACGGGATCGTTTAAAAAGTGAGTTTTTTAGCGATCCCGTTAGCGATTTTTTGGGGGTGGCAACCTTTTAAGGGGTGAAAAATTTAAAACTGTGGGGTTTTAATTTAAAGTTTTAAAATTTGTAGCAAAAAATTTTTTTTTTTTTAAAACGTTTTTAAACCCTTTTAAATTTAAACCCCCACAGGTTTTGAAAAAATTTTCACACACCCCCCTTTTTGTATTGTTTGTGCAAATCAGATTTTCAAACTACAGGGGAAAAAGGGAAAAGGTTAAAAATCTTTGTAAACCAAGTGTCTTTTTTGTGGGTGTTTGGGGCTTTTCAAAAAAAAGGGGGGTTTCCCCCCAAAGGGGAAACGGGGTTTTTTTACTAGGGGGGAAATGTAAAAAAATATAAATAAAATGTTTTTTTATATGTCACTGAAAAGTATATATTTATATGTATTCTATGGGGTGTATATTTAGTGTTTAAAGGGGAAAAAATGGGGTTTTTTTTTTTACAAATTTTTTTCCCCTGGCTTACTTGGGGGTTTCCCCCGGGTTTTTGGTATTTGGGGATGCCGATATTTTAATTTTTATGGCCCCTTTCCTTTTCCCTTCCCCATACTTTTGGATATCGGAAAAGTTTTCGCTCAAATTAGTGTAATTTTAGTTATTATCACACACATATAGCTCTCGCGAAATTCACTTTTAGGGGGGTTTTTAAAACAGTTTTTTTGCCCCAAGAGAGCTGTTTTTTTAAACCCTCAGGAATGAAATTTCCTTTTGCAGAGGTCTTTAATTTTTGGCAGTTTTTGGGGAATACTTTCTATTTTAGTGTTCAGCAGTGATGGAGAAGTTTTTGAGAATGGAAAAAGGAAAAACCCCAACAGGACCCGGGGGCACTTTAAAAACCAAAAGGGGAAAGGGCCCCAGTATGAAAGTTCGAAAAAAAAAAAAAAGAAAAGAGGTTTTTAGCTAAGGCCCCTACATTTAAAAACTATATTTTTATTTGGATTTACTTTTCCCCTGGGGATGCGACGCACCAACCCCAAATGTGCTTGGTGTGGGTTTTAGAAGCTTTCCAATAGCGCTATGGTCCCCAAACAAACAAAAAAACCCCCTCCCAAAAAAGAAACCCCTTCCCCTTCAAAATTAAAACCCCAGGAAAATTTTTTGTACGCAAAATACAAAAAATTTAAAAGGGGGGGAACTTTTTTGGGGAAAAAACCCCCCAAAAAAGGGAAATGAGGAGCCCCCCCCCCCCGCTAGCTATTTTTTGCTGAACTCTTTTTTAAATCAAAAAAAACCCCCCACTGTGGCAGAAACTTTAATCCCTACCGCTTGTTAAAGCTATTGTAAATGAGATGCTTGGTCCTGAAGCGCTAAAAATTTTAGAAAAAGTGCCTTTTTGATAAAAAAATTTCCCCGGGGGGGATTGTCCCCGGGGTTTTGCGGAAATTAAAAAGTTTTTTGGGAAAAAAGGTGCGCATCAGTAAGATATTTGCCTTGCAATTGGGGGGTTTTGAGTCGCGGATATCAGTGGACATTCCCCTTGGGGGCCAAAATTTTGCGTTTTGTGGAGGTTTTGAAAGCCATTAAAAAAAATTTTTTTGGCAAGGCACTCCCGGGGAAAAAAAACAGGGGGAATTTTATTCCAACCCCAAATGGAAAAATTTTCTTGATAAAAGTGGTTTTTCAGGAAAAAAAAATTTTTTCCCCCCCCCCCAAGGTGTCTGCACTGAGGAGCCGCAGCCTTGGTGGGCGCATCAAAGGCTTTGTAAGTGGTTTTTTTAAAGAAAAGAAACCCAGATGTTCTTGTACCCAGGGGTTTCTTCCCCCGTGGGCCCCCTGTTGCAAAGACCTTACCAGCGATCTAGCTCCTGTGTTGGATGATGTTGTGCGCATAAAAAACCTTTTTTGAAGAGGGGGACCTTTGATTTTGTCATTATTTGCGTCTTTGTGTAAAAAAGGGGGGGAGGGAAAAACATAAAATTTATTGCCCCCCCAACGGAGGTGGGGTGTCTGTCACGCGGCAAAGGGTGGCCAGTGTTTTGTGAATGTTTTTAAAATTAAATTTTTTGAGCAGAACCCCCCTCTGGTGGTTACAAACGTACTGAACTATCCAAGGGGGATTGTGAAAATTGGCGTCGGGGGTTCTGACTGGTCTTTTTTGGGGGGGTTTCCCCCCCCTTCGGGTTTTTGCCGGTGATCAATTGTTCTGGTCTCATCTTTGTTCCCCTGTTCCTTTTTAGCTGCTGTTTGTGCCTGCATCTTCTGAAAACAGATAAGACATTTTTTTTTTTTTTGTTTTTTTCTTGCTTTTTGCTTTTTTTTTTTTTCCTGCACTTCTGTGGGGGTCTCCGGGGGCCCCTCCGGGGGTTTTTGCCCTCTCTTTTTTAGTTCAGCCCTGTTGTTTGTTTCATTTCCTTTTTTCCTTTTTTTTCTTTTGGGCTGCTTTTTAGTTTTGTTACCCAGAGAACTTTTTAGGTGGTAGGGGTTTGGTGACCAGGTTTTTTTTTTTAAAAAATTTTTGTTGGTACTTTTCGGGTTTTTTTGGGGTTGCAGAAAAAGTCCTTCCTTCCTTTTCTATTTGGGAATTTTTGGGGCCCAAAAAGGGGTTTTCTCTTTATTTTTTGTCTGTGTCGTATTTCCCCTTGTCAAAACCCCCCTTACAGGGGTTTGGGGGGCTTTTATGTTTTTTGGGGTTTTTCCCCCGGGGGGAGATAGTTTTCCTCTTTCTGTTTTTAGGTTTTGTTAGCTTCTCAGGCTGTGAAAAGGGTTTTGGCCCCCAAATTTTTTCCCCCTCCCAGGCCCCGCCTTTGTTGTGGGGTTTTTTCGGGGACTGCAATCCCATAGTTTTCCCCCCTCTCTGGTGTTTTCCCCTTTTTTTTTGCTCTCCTCAGCTCCAAACCCCTAAAGTTTTCCCCGGCCAAAAACTGTTTTTTTGTATGGAAAATCACAAAGGGGGAAAAAAGTGTTTAAAGAAAAAAGATTGTAGGGTTTTCAAAAGTTTTTTTTTTTTTTTTTCCCCCTGTATTCGGGTTTTCTGAGGATTTTTTTTTTCAATGGAGTTTGCACTTGGGGCTGGTGTTTTGGATCAGTTGCCACTGAAGTTGGGGGATTTTTTCCCCACCCCATCTTGCAGGGTTGCTGTTGTGGGGAAAATAGGTTTTTTTTCCCCCTTTGTTTTTGGGGGGTCGAGCAAATTTTGGGGTTTCAAAAATAACTGTAAGTTTTTTTTTCCCCCAAAAATTTTTAAGCCCGGGAAAACCCCCAGCAGGTTAAAAAATTTTTTTACTCTTCCTGCGCGGGATCCTCAGGTTTTGGGGTTTTCCCTAAAAACCCCCCGGGGCCCTGTTTTGAGTAATTTTTGATGCTTTTTTTTGGGGGGTGGGGTTTTGTACGATGGGGCCTAATGTCATGATAAAAATAAAAAAAACCTTGTTGGCATTAAATCAGGGGCTTGGGAAAAGATGAGTTATACTGTCAGAGTTCCCCAAGGGGGCCCGCCCCCCCAAAGGGGAAAAGACGATGCTTTGGCACCCCCTTTTTTGGGGGTCGGGAGGAATGAAAGGATGTTAGGGGGGGTTTCCCGCCCCCCCTGGTCTCAATGTTCTATGTCTTTTGCGATTCAAATTGACAGCGTTTGCGTGAGCGTAGAGGTTTTGCGTGGAATAGTGTTCCTTGGAACCCCGCTTTTTAAAAACCCCCCCCAGTGTGATAGAGTTTTTCCCCGGGGAAAAGCTTCATGAGTTTCAAAAAACCCCAAAGGGTTTTTGTTTCACTGTGGGAGGGGCCCCTCATGCTTTTTCAGTTTTCCCTTAAAGGGGGAAAAACTTTTTTCACGCTCATTGGGGCTTTGGGGAGTTTTCAGACAAAAAATTTTTTTTGAGGACCCTGATTTGCTCCCTGCCAAAATTTTTTGTTTTGGCTTTCGTTGATTCGGGACCCCGTTTTTAAAAATGATGGTTTTTTTATTTTGTTTAAAAGTTTTTGGGGTTTTTCCCCTTTTTTTTTCCCCTAGGAAGGGGTTTTTTTCCCCTACTGGGGATCAATTCTCCCCCCTTTTGGGTGAAATTTTAAAAACCCCAGTTTTACTCAGGTGTTTTTGGGTTTTTGAACCTGATCATCAGGAAAATTGCAAATTTTGGTGTGTTAATCTGAAAAGACATTATCGTACTGGGGTTTCCTTTTGGTTTTTAGCCCCCTTTTTTAACCCTTTTTTGGTTGGGGGAAATTTTTTGTCTGAACCCCTTTTTGGGGCCCCCAATGTGTTAATACCAACCCCCCTTTTTTTTTCCGGCCCCCCCCGGGGGCCAGGATTTCCCCTTGACTTTTTGCTGATTTTTTGATGTGTTTAGCAAAGGGGTAAATCTGCCCCCTTCCCCCCCCTTAGGAGCTATGACTGGTTTTTGAATTTTTTCCTGGTTTAATTCCCCCTAAAGGTCGCCTTTTCAACTTGTCTTACCTGAATTTTGGCCGCTATGCGGTCTTTTATAAGGGAAAAGGTCATTGGAAAAGGGGCCCCAATAGCCTTTTCCTCTTCCCCTTGGGGGAAACCTTTTTTTTTCTTTGGGCCCCCAAAAAGGATGGTTTTAAAAGGGCCGTGTATTTTTTATCGTCTTTTAAAAACAATATCACTGTGAAATATCAATATCCGTTACCCTTGATTTCTGACTGTTTTCCAGGGTGAAAAGTGCTACTTGGGGTTTACCAAGTTGACAAAAGGGGGGATATAACCTTATTCGCTTAAAAAACGGGGGATAAAGGGGGAAGGGCCCCTTTAACCCCCCAGGGGGCATTTTGAGACCCTAGAATCCCTTTGGGCCCCCACTAATGCCCCTTTTGTTTTTCCCGTCTTCTTAAAAGACATTTTCGGATTTTTTTGGTAAATTTCTGATTGTTTTTTGGGGGTGATATTTTGTTTTTTTTTCCCGGGCTGGGACTCTCTGGGGAAAAATTTTTTCGGGCGGGGGTTTTTCCGGGTTTTTTAGAAAAGTTTTCCGGGGTTGGGGGAAAAAGGGTCAAAGTGTTTTTTTGGCTTTTCAGGGATTCATTTCTGGGATTATTTTGTCCCATCTTTTATTTAAAGGAAAAACCCGGGAAGTTTAGGCCTTTTGGGGTTGGGAACCCCACTTCTTAAAACCCCCTTCAAAGATTCTTGGGTTTTGCCAATTTTTTTTTGGGGAATTTTTTTTGGAAAATTTTTCGGGGATTTTAAAAAACCCTTGACTGTTTGCCAAAAAAGGGTTTTGGGTGTGGTGAATTGGCCCCCTAAAAGGCGTTTTTTGCGTTTCGGAAAAATTAAGAGGGGATTCATTTTGTCCGGGTTTTACGGCAGTGATTTTTCTTTCCCCCTTTCAGGTGGAGGTTGATGCCCCTAAAAAATTTGGGCGGGGGCCGTTTTGCCCAAAGGGGATCCGGGGGACCTCAAAAAAAACCCCTTTTTTCCTTTTTCTCTCAAAAAATTTTTCCAAAGGGGCGTAATTAGGGGCGGGGGGTAATGGGGGGTTTTTGGCCCCGAAGGGGCCCCTTTTTAAGGTGGAGACATTGGAGGTGGGGGCCAAAATCGGTGGTGGTCCTCAGGACCTTTTAAAAAACTGGTTTATCGGAAAACCCCAACCCCACTTTAACCCCAGAAAGGCCAGGGGGCCCCTTTTTTTACATTTTTAAAATTTTTTGGTTTCCTTTCTTCCTGGAAAAAAGAAGGGGTTTAAAGGGGGGAAAAGCCCTTCGAGGAGTTTCCTTGGGGACTCTCCCGAGTTATTGTTTTCCCGTGTTTTTAAAAAAGGGGGTAGTTTTTCCCCCCCATCTCGCCCCAATTTAAAAAGGGGTCTGGAAGGGTGTCAGGAGGATAAACCCGACGTCCCTTTTGGGAAATTGTTTGCCCCCAAAAGATGGAAAAAAAGAGTTTTGATTCTAAAAATTATTGTTCCGCGTGGCCCCGGTTTTACCCGGGGTTTTTGGGGGCCCCGAGACGGTTTTTTCTTTTCCTTTTTGGGGCCCCATTTGTCTCGTGACATCAGGGAATTTGGGGCAGTCCTGGGGGACTTGCTCTTGCCCAAAAACCTTGGGTTTCTCGTTGGGGGTTTTGTTGATGCCATTGCCGGTGCCAAGAGACCATGGACCCAAATCTCTATGGATTTCATTTCCGACCCCCTGTTTCTGGGGAAAATGCCGTTATCTGGGTTTTTTGTGATAGGTTTTCCAAAATTTTTCATCTTGTGCTTAAAACCTATGTTGCCTTTCCTTTGTTTTGGGCCCTTTTTTCCTTCAGCATTTTGGTTTTTCGGTTACACGGCATTCCTGAGAACTTTGGGGGTCTGACGGGGGGAACCCCTTTTTTTTCCCCAATTTTTTGGGGTTTTTTTTTTTTTAATTTTGGTGTTCAATTTTTTTTTCCCCCTCGGCTTTTCCCCCTCAGACCAATGGGACAAACAAAAGAGAAAAACCCCAGACATTGGAGACTTATCTGAGAGTTTGTGTTTTTTTGTCGGAAAGGGGAATGGGTTTTTTTTTTCCTTTGGGGGTTTTGCCTTAATAATAGGGTAGCTCTAAAACTTTGATGTCCCCCTTTTTTCCCCCAATTTTGGGGGTTTCACCCTCGATTTTTTTGGACAAAACGGAGGTTCTGTGGGGCCCGGGGTTGTTGACTGGGGTTGTGGAGGTACAGCTTTTTGGGGGGCCCAGGTAGTGGAGAGGTTCCCCGTCTTCAGGGGGGGGCCCAAGGGTTTTTTCCAACCCCGGCATGGGGACTGAGGTTTTCCTTGGTTTTTTAAAGGGGGGGTTTGGGTCTGGTTCCCCAAAAAAAATTTTCCCCCTATGAGTTTTTGCATCTCTAATTTAAAGGGGCCTGGTTTTTCTTTGGCCTTTTTATAAGCCCGGAAAAGATTCTTAATCCTGTTTCCTTTTTTTTTACTTTTCCCCAGGGACTTTAAAAGCCCCTTAACTTTTTTCCACAAGCCCTTTTTTGAAGTTTTTGGGGCCAGGGTTCCTTGGGGATTTCCCCTCCTCCCCCGGGTTTTGGTTGAGGGGAATTTTGGGATTATTGGTTAAAAAATTATTGGATTTTTTTTTTTCTAGAGGAAAAAACCAGTATTTGGTTAAGTGGAGGGTTTTGGTCAGGGGGACAATTCTTGGGTTTTTTGTTTGGGGGCATCCATGCCAGGAGCTCCCCCATGGTTTCACAGAGCTCATCCTGACCCCCCGGTTTTGCTAAATGAGGGTTCGGTGACCCCTCCCAAGGGGGGGGGAAACTGTTGTGAATGTGCAAAAAAGGGTTTCTGAGGGGGAAGCTCCCTCGGGGTTTTAAAAACAAAAATGAATTTTTCCAATGAAGATTGTAAGGGGTTTGGCGATGGGGTTTTTAAGATGGTTTTTATAAGGGAGGTTCCCCCCATCGGGTTTTCCCGGTGATAATTTGGGGTTTGGGGTCTCATCTTTTTTTTCCTTAAAATTGGGGTAGTGCTGTTTGGGGTGCCTGCATCTTCCCCCAAAACAAAAAAGACTTTTTCTTCTTTTGTTTTTTTGTGCTTTTTTTTTTGTTTTTTGCCGCATTTGGGGGGGGGTTTTCCCCCGGTTTTTCCCCTCGGGGGCTTGTCCCCCTCTCAGTTTAGTTCACCAAAATGTTGTTTTTTCATTTCCTTTTTTCCTTTTTTTTTCGTGGCTGTTTTTTTTTTTTTCACCAAAAAACTAATTTGGGGGGTTGAGGTGTGTGATCCAGGTGTTTTTGTAATTAGGGGGGTTGGGGTACTTTTCGGGTTTTTTGGGGTTTGCAAAAAGTGTCCTTCCTACCTTTTTTCTATTTAAAAAATTTGGGCCCCCCAACGTTTGCTCATATTTTTTTTCTGTCTGTGTCAGTTTTCCCCTCTTGTTAACCCCCATTACATGTTGGGGGCTTTCTATGTTTTGGGGGGATTGTTTTGGGGCAAAAGGGGTTTTTTTTTCCCTTTTCTTTAGGTGTGGGGTTGTTTAGGGTGTGACGAGGGTCTAGGACCAAGAAAAGGGACGCCCCACGGTTTTCCTTTGTTGTGGTGGTTAGTCAGGGTACTGCAACCCCTAGTTCCCCCCTTTTTGGGGAAAATTTCCTTTTTTTTCTTGTCTCCTCAGTTTTAAAAAAAAAACCCCCGGTGTTTTGAGTTCCCCAGAGGAATTAAAAATTTTTTTTACAAACGAGTTTTTCCCCTTTTTTAAAAACTGCTTGCAAGTGATGAGTGGTGTGAAAAAACCCCCCCAAAATGGCTGATATATTCAATTTCTAATTTTTTTTTTTTTAAAAAACCCCGGGGTGAAAACCCCCAAATGAAAACCTGCTTAAAAAGCACTGATAAAATAAAGGGGGTTCCTTTTTAAGGGTTTCAGTCTGGAAAAAAACATGTGATTTTTGGAAAATTTTTAGTTTTTCCCCCCTCACCGAGAAACCCCATGATGAAAATACTGGGGAAAGTGCGAAGGGGATTTTGGAAAAACATTTAAAAACCCTTTTAGGAAAAGTTATCGTTCTTTTTTCTTCACCTTTTTACGAATGCCTTGCCCGGGTTAGGGCCCTTTTTAGTCATTACCCCTTGCGGGGAAAGGGGGAAAAGATTTAAAAAGGGGGGGGAAGGGGGAAAATCTTTTAACTAAAACAAGATCGGGTTTTTTAAAGGGGAAAAATTTTTGATTTCCCCTTTTGGGAAAATTTTTGGTTATCTGTTGCCCAAAGGGGTTCCCACTTGGCCAAAAAAGCTTTTTTAATTGCTCCCTTTTTTAACCCCCATTTCTATGTGAGCTGGGCTTCTCAACCCCTTTACTGCGTAAAAATTTTAAAAAACCCCGGGAGAAACTGAGAACTGTTGAGGAAGGTTTTGTGTGTGTCTTTCCCCCATTTCCCGCCGGTTTTCCCCCCTTTTTGTTTTTCAAAAAAGGCCCCCCGGTTTCCACTGAGTGGAAAAAAAAATTAAAAAAAACTATATTATTAACTAAAGTTTTAAAAATGCTGTTTTAGTGTCATTTTTTTGCTTTTTTGGGTTTGGGGTTTTTTCCCCGGGGTTTTTAAAATAAAAAAAGTTTTGCCGGGCCCCAAAAAAAGGTTTTTTAAAATCACTGCTGAAAAAGAACATGGGTCCAGCAATTCTCATTGAAAAAAGTCAAAAGGCGCTCCTTCCCTTGGGGCCCCTTGGGGCCCGGGAAAACCAAAAAAAAGGGGTTTCCCCCCCATAGGGGGGGCGGTGTATTAAAAGGGGAAAATTGGGGAAACAAATTTTGTGGTTATTTTCTTTTTTTAAAATTTTGGGAAAAAAAAAAAAGGTTTTTGAAGAAAATTTTTTAAAAAAAATTAAATGAAAATTTTTTTTCCCTTTCCCCCCTTGCTTCAGTTCCTGTGAAGCACGAAAGGGTTAAAAACTTCTTGAATGTGGTTTTGAAACCCCTTGGGGGGATTTTTTTAAAAAAGGTGTCATTTTGGGGGAAATTTTCTCAATTTTAACCCCCAAAAAAGTGATTCAAATGTTTTTGGGGGCCAAAAAAAAAAAAAATTGGTGTTGTAAAATGGGAAATCGTGGTCAATTTTAAAACCCTTTAAAAAGTTCGAAAAAAAAAAAATTTTTCCCCTAAAATTGTGCTTGATGTAAAAGGGGAACAGGGGGGGAAATTTAAAATTTTTAAAAAATTTTGTGTGACATATTTTTTGGTTTTAAGGGAAAAAAAATTTAAAAATTTTTTGAAAATTAAAAAATTTAAAAATTTTTTCCCAAAATTTTTTCCCTTTTTTTTTTCTAAGTAAACGAAATTTTCAAAAAAAAAATTTTTTTTTCCCCTAACGTAAATTTTCCCATATGTCAAAAAAAAAGTCTCAGAATCGGGGGGGGTTCGAAAAAGTTTTTCCAAGTTTATCCCTTTTAAGTGACAGTGGTCGAATTTTTTAATTGACCCGGCATTAAGCTGCAAATGGCTGTCCTAGGGGGTTAAAGTATTGCCATTTTTTTAGCATGCTTTCCGAAAAAATTTTCCCCCTTATGAAAAAATTTAGTTGACGGTGAGGGGGAAAAAAAAAAAATTTTGGGGTTAATATTTACAATTTAAAACCCTTTTTTTTTCCAATGGTTCCCGGGATATCAGCTTTGGGCCCAAAATTCATGATGTTTGAAATTTTTTCCCCTAATTTTTGACCACAGGTTTTATAATGGGATTGAGATGGGGGGGTTTCCCCTGGCCATGGCCGGGGAAAAAATTTAAATTTTTTTTTTCAGAGAGTCACAAAATTTAAAAACTTTTGCCTTTTAAAATGTTGTCCCCCCATTTTTCCTGAAAAAAACTTTTTTCCATTTACCTATTTGTCCTTGATTATTGGGAAAATTTTTTTCCTAAAGGATGTTTGAGAGCATTCTTTATTCGGGCAGTTTCCCCATGGGAAAAAATTGTGAGTCCACCCCTTTTTGAAAAAAAAGGCAATCTCGTAATGAATTGTCTCAGTATGCTTTTCTTTGGGGGCGGGGGACAGGACTTTTTGGTAGTAAAATTTTTCTTAAGGCAGCCTTTTCCCCTTAACCCCCCCCCAAACGACAAAAGGGGAAAACTTCATCAATGCAATAAAATTACGGCAGTTCTCTGCGTGTAATCCCTGTACTGCAAATTTTATCAGTCGCTCTTGAGGGCTTTTTTTAAAAAGGGAAAGGTTTCTTTGTTGCCTTTTTTGAGACAAAAGGGCCGCCTCTAAAAGCCTTTTCCCCAATGTACATGCAGATGAATGACAACGGCCCCCTGCCATTCATGAGCAAGCTCTCCCCTTGGGGGTTGAAAAAAAAACCCAAAAAAAGAATCCCCCCCTTGGAGACAGGGGCCCAGTATGTCTGGGGTTTCTTGGGGGGGCCTGAAACCTTTTTTTTATCAAAATTTAAAATCTCTATGAAGCTTTGGGGTGATTCCCCTAAACAGCTGTTTAAAAATTTTAAATAATAAAATTCATAAACTTCAAAAAGGGGGGTTTTAGGTTCTATGGGGTTCCCGGAACAAAAATTCAGTTTTTGGGCCCCCTTTCCCCCCAAGTAAAAAATGCGAAAGCAATTGGGCCCCCTTGCCAACAAGCTGCTCTCTAATTTTCTCAAGTTCAGTAAAAACTGGAGAAGCAGGAAAAGGGATTTTTAAGAACTTCCCCTAAAATTCTTTTTTGCGAGGAAGGGGAAAGGAAAAGGGAAGGGGGGGGGGACATAGTCATAACTAGGGGGGGAGGCGGAAAACCCCGATTTTGGGTTGACACCCAGATTAAAAAAAGAGTGTTGACCCCGGCCCCCCCCGCTCGGGTTTTCCCCCCCTCCGCTTTCCAAAATTTTTTCACCAAAATTAAGGGGGAGCCCCAAAAAACACCAAAAGGAGCAAAAATTTTAAAAAAATTATGATTTGGTAGTGAGGAGTGCAGGTAAAAAAAAGGAATACACCAGAGCCGTTGGGAAAATATGGGTTTGGGGGTTCCCTGGGGTAACCCAAAAACTAAAAAGGCCCCCCGTGGAGAGTTCCCCGTTGGTCCCCGAGCTCGGTTTTCAGCCTGGGAAAAAATTTTCACCCAAAAATTTTAAATAGGGGGAAACTATCTTTCCCCCCGGGGGGAGAAACCCCCCAAAATAATAGAAAAAACCCCCAACATATAAAAGGGGGTTTTTACAAAAGGGAAAAATGAAACAGAAAAAAAATAGTTTGAGCAAAAAATGGGGCCCCCAAATAACTAAATTTTAAAAGGATAGGAAGGGTTTTTTACTGCAATCCCAGAAAACCCCCAAAAAAACCCCAATTTAATAATTTCAAAATCACCCCAGACACAGGGCTCAACCCTAAAAATTGTTCTCTGGTGTAACAAAATTTTAAAAAAGCAGCCACTGAAAAAACTGTAAAAAAGGGAAAAAAAACAAAATCGTGGCTGAACTAAACTGAGAAGGGGGAAAACCCCCCGGGGGGGGAACCCCCCCCCCCCCCCGGCCCCCCCCGAAGTGCCCCGGCAAAATGCAAAAATCTAGCCCCAAAAAAAAAGAAGGGGAAAAGTCTTATCTGATAGCGGAGATGCAGACAGACCAGAGGCTACAAGGGGAAAAAAGGGTTCAAGGGGTTTAGACCAGGGGAAAATTGATCACCGGGGAACCCCTTTTGGAAGGTGGGGTCCCTTTTTTTAAGCCAGTCAGTAAAACCCCATTCCCAATCCTCCAATCTTCACTGGACGACTTGCACCCCCTTTAAAACCCGGGAAGCCTTTTTCTCAGAACTCATCCAAACCCATTAAACAGTACCCCCCCTTTTTGGAAGGGGGAAAACCAACCCTTTAAAATTTAGCAAAAGGTCGGGGGAGGATGAGTTTTTGATACGCACGGGGTTTTAATTCCCCGCTTTTGGTGTCCGAAGCAAACACCAAGAATTGTCTTCCTGACCATAACTCTCCATTTAACCAAATACTGCGTTTCCG
The DNA here is from genome assembly GCA_033576555.1 of Oophaga sylvatica. Taxonomy (NCBI): domain Eukaryota; kingdom Metazoa; phylum Chordata; class Amphibia; order Anura; family Dendrobatidae; genus Oophaga; species Oophaga sylvatica. Next base: position 24,232 of record JARQOD010002176.1, read on the forward strand.
TCTAGAAAAAACGAGAATCTAATATTTTCTCAACCACATTACTCCAGATTGCCCTCAACCAAAACAGGGTCAGGAGGCACAGCAGCAGGAACCACTGGCTCAACAAACCTCTTCAACAAGGACTTGTGGAACACGTTATGGATCTTAAATGTCCCTGGAAAGAAGCAAACGAAAAGAAACAGGATTAATAATCTCCATTGATCTTATAAGGTCCAATGAACCTAGGCTTAAAATTTAGGAGATGCTACTCTCATAGGAATATTTTTTGAGGAACAACCAGACCAAGTCCCCTACTTTAAACGAGGACCATCAGTCCTATGCCGGTTAGCAAACCGCTGGGCCTTCTCCTGAGAGAGGGACAACCTCTCCACTACCTGGCCCCAAAAATCTGTTGCATACGCTCCACACAGAGTCAACACCTGGACAGACAGAAGGCCTCCATCTTGTCCTGAAGAAATAGAGGGTGAAACCAGAATTACAGAAAAAATGGAGACATCAAAGTGGCAGAGCTAGCCCTATTATTAAGAGCAAACTCAGCCAAAGGCAAAAAAGAGACCCAGTCTTTCCTGATCAACAGACCCCCCCAGCATCTCAGATAAGTCTCCATGTTGGTTTGTTTCTCAGTTTGACCATTGGTCTGAGGATGAAATGCCGAGGGAAAGACAATTGAACACCCAGTTTAAAACAAAAAGTCCTCCAAAATCGGGAAAAACAAACTGGACTCTCTGTCAGACACAATGTTCTCAGGAATGCCGTTGTAAACGAACCACGTGCTGAAGGAACAACGGCACCAATTCAGAGGAGGAAGGCAACTTAGGTAAATGGCACAAGATGTATCATTTTGGAAAACCTATCACAAATTACCCAGATGGTGGTCATTCTCTGAGAAACAGGAAGGTCGGAAATGAAATCCATAGAGATATGGGTTCATGGTCTCTTGGGCACAGGCAATGGCATCAACAAACCACTAGAGCGAGAGCAAGGCTTGGAGCGAGAGCAAGTCCGCAGGACTGCACAAATTCCCTGACATCACGGACAAGGTGAGGCCACCAAAAGGACCGACTAACCAAGTCTCTGGTACCAAAAATTCCGGGATGCCCAGCCAATGCGGAACAATGAATCTCAGACATCACACTCTTTTTCCACTGGTCCGGGACAAACAATTTTCCAACAGGGCAGCACTCGGGCCTATCCTCCTGCACCCTCCAGAAGCAAGTCTCAAATTGGGTGAGATGGCGGAAAGAACTACACCTCTTTCAAAATAACAGAAGGATCAGATAACTCAGGAGAGTCCGCAAGGAAACTCCTCGAGGAGGGCATCCGCCTTAACATTCTTAGTGCCAGGAAGAAAGGAAACCACAAAATTAAAACGTGGTGAAAAACAAGGCCCCACCTGGCCTGTCTAGGATTGAGTCGCTTGGCAGATTCCAGATAGACCAGATTCTTATGGTTCGTAAGGACCACCACCTGTTGTTTGGCTCCCTCCAGCCAATGTCTCCACTCTTCAAAAGCCCACTTCATGGCCAATAACTCCCGATTACACACGTCATAATTACGTTCAGTAGGAGAAAATTTTCGAGAGAAAAGGCACAAGGGTTACTTTTAGAGGTCTCTGGATCTTTTTGGGACAAAACGGCACCTGCCCCAATTTCAGAGGCATCAGCCTCCACCTGAAATGGCAGAGAAACATCAGGCTGCCGTAGAACAGGAGCAGAAGTGAATCTTTGCTTAAGTTCCTGAAATGCAGAGACTGCCTCAGGAGGCCAATTCACCACATCAGAACCCTTTTTGGTCAAATCAGTTAATGGTTTAACAATAACCGAGAAATTACCAATAAATTTACGATAAAAAATTGGCAAAACCAAAAATCTTTGAAGAGCCTTTAATGAGTAGGTTGGACCCAATCACAGATGGCCTGAACCTTGACCGGGTCCATTTCAATAACAGATGGGGACAAAATGAATCCCAGAAATGAGATCCTCTGTACGCCAAAAAGACACTTTGATCCCTTCACATACAGGCATTCTCTCTCAAAATCTGGAATACAGTTCGAACATGTTTCACATGAGAGTCCCAGTCATTAGAAAAAATCAAGATATCATCCAAATAAACAATCAGAAATTTGTCCACAAAAATCCCTGAAAATGTCATTCATGAAGGACTGGAAGACGGAAGGAGCATTAGTTGAGCCCAAAGGGCATCACTAGGTACTCAAAATGCCCTTCAGGGGTATTGAATGCCGTCTTCCATTCATCCCCGTGCTTAATGCGAATAAGGTTATACGCCCCCCTGAGGTCAAGCTTGGTAAACCAAGTAGCGTTTTTCACCCTGGAAAAACAGTGTCAGAAATCAAGGGTAAGGATATTGATATTTCACAGTAATATTGTTCAAAAGACGTAATCAATACACGGCCTTAATGAACCATCCTTTTTGGCCACAAAGAAAAAACCGGCACCTAAGGGTGAAGAGGATGGTCTGATATGACCCTTCTCCAATGATTCCTTGATATAAGACCGCATAGCGTCATGTTCAGGTACAGACAAGTTAAAAAGGCGACCTTTAGGGAATTTACTACCCGGCATTAATTCAATAGCGCAGTCATAGCTCCTATGGGGAGGCAAGGATGCAGATTTACTTTCGCTAAACACATCAGAAAAATCAATCAAAAAGTCAGGAATATCCTGAGCCTGGGGGGAGGCAGAAAAAACAGGAGTGTTGGTATTAACACATTGGCAGCCCCAACTGGTTACAGACACAGATTTCCAATCCAAAACAGGATTATGAGACTGTAACCAAGGGAAACCCAGTACGATAATATCATGCAGATTATACAGAACCAAAAATTTGCAGCACTCCTGGTGATCAGGTTCAAACCCTCATTACCACCTGAGTAGAGAACTGAGGTTTATTCTCAGCCAAAGGGGTAGAATCGATCCCCAGTAGGGGAATAGACTTCTGTAGGGGTATCAAGGGAAACCCACAACGTTTAGCAAAATCATAATCCATCAGGTTAATAGCTGCTCCAGAATCAACGAAAGCCTGAGCAGAAAATGAGGACAGAGAGCATATCAGAGTGACAGTTAATAAAAAACTTAGTCTGAACATTACCCAAGACAACTGAGCGTGGAAAACGTCTTCCCCGCTTAGGGCAGACTGAAATAGCATGAGAGGCATCACCACAGTAGAAACATAACCCATTGCGCTTTCGAAACTCATGACGCTGTGCCCCAGACACCACTCTATCACACTGCATGGATTCAGAAGCAGGTTCACAAGGCAACACTATTCTACGCATACTTCTCCGCTCACGCAAACGTCTGTCAATTTGAATCTCTAATGACATAGAATCATTGAGACCAGAGGGGACAGGGAATCCCACCATAACATCCGTTACATTATCTGACAGACCATTCCGGAAAAAGGCCGCCAAAGCGTCGTCATTCCACTTGGTCAGGACTGCCCACCTACGGAATCTCTGACAGTATAACTCAGCGTCATCAAGCCCCTGATTTAATGCCAACAAGGCTTTTTCAGCTTGATCAGTGACATTAGGCTCATCATACAATAACCCCAAAGCCTGAAAAAATGCATCAACATCACTCAAAACAGGATCCCCAGGTGTCAGGGAAAAAAGCCCAATCCTGAGGATCGCCGCGCAGGAGAGAGATGACAATTTGAACCTGCTGCGCTGCATTCCCTGAGGACTTAGATTTTAAGGCAAAAAACAATTTACAATTATTTTTGAAATTCTGAAACTTAGCTCGATCGCCTAAAAACAAATCTGGCATGGGGATCCTAGGTTCCACAACAGGCAACCTAGCAAGATATGCAGCAATACTCTGAACCTCAGTGGCAAGCTGATCCACACGGCCAGACAACTGTGCAAACTCCATTGAGAGAAAAGATCCTCCCCAGCACCCAGAGATACAGAGGGAAAAAAAAAATGCAACAAACAGAAAAATATCTCTGACAACTCTGACAACCTTTTTTTTTTTTTTCTTTCACAATATTTTTCCCTTCTGTGAGTACCATACAATATTAAATTTTTGGGCCGGTGATACTGTTATGATTTGGTAGCTGAGGAGTGAGGTAAAAAGGCAATACACCAGAGCAGTTGGAATCTATGAGATTGCAGTACCCTGACTAACCACCACAACTAGAGGCAGCCGTGGAGCGTTCCTACGTTGGTCCTAGACGCCTCGTCACAGCCTGAGAAACTAATTACACCTAAAGATAGAAATAGGAAAGCTATCTGCCCCGGAGCAGAACCCCAAAGATAATAGAAAGCCCCCAAACATGTAATGGCGGTTAGACAAGAAGAAATACTGACACAGAAAGAAAATAGTATGAGCAAACGCTGGGGCCCAAACTAACTAAATAGAAAAGGATAGGAAGGGTACTTACTGCAATCCCAGAAAACTCTGAAAAGCACCAACTCTACTAATTTCAAAATCACCTGAGATCACACGACCTCTACCACCTAAATTAGTTCTCTGGTTGTAACAAAATCAAAACAGCAGCACTGAAAAAACTGTAAAAAGCAAAAGTACAAACATCAGTGGCTGAACTAAACTGAGAGGGCAAAAGCCCCCGGAGGGGACCCTGAAGGCCCCCACAGAAGTGCAGGACAAAATGCAAAAATCTAGCACAAAAACAAAAAGAAGAAAATGTCTTATCTGATAGCAGGAGATGCAGACACGACACAGCAGGCTACAAGGGAAACAGGATTCAAGGATTGAGACCAGAACAATTGATCACCGGCAACCCTGATGGGAAGTTGACTCCCTTATATAAGACAGTCAGTAACACCTGATTCCCAATCCTCACAATCTTCACTGGACAGACCAGCACCGCTTGTAACCACCAGAGGAAGCCTCTGCTCAGAACTCATCTCAAACCCATTCACAACAATAACCCCTTCTGAAGGACTTCAGAGAAAAAAACATAAGAGTACAGGTTATGCATGCACGTAGACAAAAATCACACAGTTCCAGGTACTACTCACTGAACCTGACTACTGCGATAAGCTGGCAATGCTGGAACAGAGCCGTAGCGCGTCGACCTCAGCCCAGAAAATCGCTATCAGAGAAGGGTCACGCTGCATCTGTAATACAACAACACACTTCTGCCATGGGAGGGAGCTGTGTCTCCTTTCCTTCCTTTGCTGAAAAGGATTTTACAGGTAAGTTCTTACCAAAATCCGTCTTTCAGCTGCAGATGGAAGGAAAGGAGACACACTAGTTCATAACTAGTGGGACGTCCCAAAGCAGTCCAGAAATTAGGGTGGGAAAAAAACCAAAAGAGGCAGAAACCCATCAACCTAGATAAATGCGCAACAGGTGCCAAATACAAGTTAACTAAAACTTAAAATACCGCTGCCTGCAGGACCCTACGTCCTAAGGCCGCATCAGCGGAAGCACTGACGTCCACCTTATAAAACTTTGTAAATGTGTGGACGGAGCGCCAGGTCGCCGCTCGGCAGAGCTGAGCTGCCGAAGCCCCTTGATGAAAGGCCCACGATGAAGCCACAGCCCTCGTGGAGTGAGCTTGAATCTTAATCGGGCAAGGTTCGCCTTTAAGACGGTAAGCCTCCAAAATGGCTGACCGAATCCAACGAGCTATAGAAACCTTGGAAGCTCGTTGACCACGCCTGCGACCTGCTGGAATCACAAACAGAGAATCTGACTTCCTAAAACCTTGAGTAACAGACAAATAGAACTTCAAGGTCCGCACTAAATCCAATTTGTGCAAGTCCCGTTCCTTTGCATTCCTTGGGCCCGGGAAAAGCGAGGGCAATACAATATCCTGGTTAACATGAAATTGCGACACCACCTTAGGTAGAAAGTCGCCCCGTGTGCAAAGCACTACTCGATCCGGGTAAAAATCCAGGAAAGGAAGCGAGCAGGAAAGAGCTGCCAACTCAGAAACCCTTCTTAAAGAGGTTACCGCCACTAAGAAGGCAATCTTCCAAGAAATTAAAGAAAGGCTAGCAGAACCCATAGGCTCAAAAGGTACATGCTGAAGAGCCTCCAAGACAAGGTTGAGCCGCCAAGGAGACACAGACGCCTTCCGCGGTGGAAACTGACGGTTACTCCGCGAAAAAAGGAACGTACGTCCCTAAACGAGGCGATAGCCTTCCGAAACAGCAAGGACAGGGCAGAAACCTGGCCTTTCAGAGTGCTAACTGCCAAACCTTTTGACCAGCCCGTACTGCAGCAAAGCCAACAAATTGGGAATGGAAAAAATCCTCGGATTCATTGAAGAACCCGAACACCACAAAAAGAAGGCTTCCCAAGTCTTGTGATAAATCTTAGTAGTAGCCAGACCTCTGGCAGCTCGCAGAGTGCAATGACTTCGACTGAAAAACCTCTACGAGTCAATATTTCGGTCTCAAGAGCCACGCCGTCAAACGCAGAGACTTCAAGTCCGGATGACGAACGGGCCCCTGGGTTAACAGGTCCGGGCGAGGAGGAAGTGGGAATGGCGGTGCCGCCAAAAGCGACACCAGTGTCGAGAACCACGTCCTCCTTGGCCAATCCGGGGCTATCAACATAGCCGAAATTCTCTCCAGGCTGATCCGACGCAGCACCAGAGGAAGTAAAGATATCGGCGGAAACACATAGGCTAGCTCGAAATGGTCCCACGGAGCCACCAGAGCAACCACCGCCACAGCCTTTCGGGTCCTTGTACCTGGACATGAAAGTCGGTAGTTTGGCATTGAACCTGGATGCCATCAAATCCACTTGGGGAGTTCCCCAACGGGAGCACAGCAGTGCAAAAATTTCCGGATGAAGACTCCATTCTCCAGGATCCATCTTCTCGCGACTGAGGAAGTCCGCCGTGGTATTCTGGACTCCTGGAATGTGAATCGCAGAGATGGCTGGAACCCTGGTCTCGGCCCATAACAGAATCCGAGACACCTCCATCATGAGCCTGGAGCTCCTTGTCCCACCTTGGTGGTTGATATACACGACCGCCGTCGCGTTGTCTGTCTGCACTCGGACTGGCAGACCGCTCAAAGGGAGCGTCCAGTGTTGGAGGCAAAAGAAAAAATTGCCCTCAATTCCAGGATGTTGATCGGTAGAACAGACTCTTCTGATGACCATACTCCCTGGATCCAAAGATCGTTCCAGACACCCCCCCCAGCCCGTCAGGCTGGCATCGGTGGTTATGACCGACCACCTCGGAGGGAGAAAAGATTTCCCCAGGGATAACGCTCCTGGACATAACCACCATCCTAGGGATTCTCGCACCCTGTGAGAGATGATGACGCTGCAATCCAGAGAAGCTTGCGATCGATCCCAACGACTCAGAATGAGCCTTTGGAGGGCCCTGGGATGAAATTGGTGAAACGGAAGTGCCTCCATGGACGACAAACCCAGAAGGCGCATACACTTCCGAAAGGACATTGCTGTCGCAGACCTCATAATCTGTACATGTCGAAAGAGACATGCCCGCTTGTCTGGAGGAAGGGACACCACCGTCCGTACCGTGTCGAAATGCATTCCCAAAAACAGGATTGACTTCCAGAGACGACTTCTCCCAATTGACCAGCCACCCGAAATCCTCCAGGAGCTGAAGGGATAGATTGCGAGTCGTCCCCGCCTCCTCCTTTGAGGACGCCACATCAGAAGGTCGTCCAGGTAGGGAAATCGTAACCCCGTCTTCGAAGAATTGCCATGAGGGGCGCTAGAATGTTTGTAAAAACTCTGGGCGCCGAGGCCAAGCCGAATGGCAGAGCCACAAACTGGTAATGGTCCTGACCTATGGCAAAACGAAGGAAGCGCCGTGAGCCCTTCCGACGGGAACATGCAAATAAACGTCGCGAATGTCGATTGACCAAAAAGACGTTCTGCGACAGGGCTGCCACAACGGAGCGAAGTGACTCCATGCGGAATTTTCGGGATGTAAACATGCCGATTCAATCTTTGAAATCCAAAATAGGGCGAAATTTGTCCTCCTGTTTGGGGACCACAAAGAGGTTGGAATAAGAATCCTCTTCCCCGGTCCTCTGCGGAACCGGTATCACCACACCCTTCTGCAGAAGGGAATCGACCTCTCGTAGTAGAGCGGCAAATAGCTCGGCTCTGACGGAATGCGAGATTGGCAAAACCTGTCCGGGGGTCGAGAAAGAAACTCTATGAAGTAGCCTGCCAACACAACCTGTGTCACCCAGGCGTCCAACACACGGGAAACCCAAGTCGGTTTGAATTGGGGTAAACGACCCTCCACTCGAGAGCGCTCGAGTGAGACCCAGACGTCAGACCGCTTTAGCGGGTTTTTTGCCAGCTTCTGTCTTAATGGAAGTTCTGTTTCCAGGGTATGCGGAATTTCTGAGAACTCCCCCCTTTTTTTTTTTTTAAAAAAAAAAGAGAGGAACGACCCAAACCCCCAGAGGGTTGACCGGATCATCCCCTGGACCGAAAGGACCGCCGACAACTACCGGCACTCGTCCTGCCAGACGCAGAAGTCACAGCTCTGCGCTGCGGTAAAGCTGTTTCTTTTGCCTCAGAAATCAGCTCTGTGAGGTCAGATTCAAATAGCTGACCACCTTGTAAGCTAAAGATAGCAAACCCTGCTTGGAAACCGCGTTCCACTGTCTAAGCCACAGTGCTCTTCTAACTGTGACTGCCGAGGATTGTGCCCTGGATAGCAGTGACGCAGAATCCTTCAACTTGAAAAGCCCATCTATCTCGATAGAGGGGATCCATCTTGTCACGCCGTCCGTAGACGGTCCAAACGGCTCAGAGAAACTTTACAAGTACACATAGATCCTTAATACTGAATCCATGACCCGCGGCCTCGCAGATGGATATTGTTGCCATCTCCAGCAGGTCCTGCAGACTCGCCTTCCTTTACCAGGATAAAGGGACATTCACTTCAGGAGATCCAATTAACAATCAATTCCGTAGAAAACGGATACAGATTGTAAAGCCGTCGCGACCTATGCGACTCCTGAAACATCCGGGCCGACTTACCAGGATGCCTAGTTACCTCTCTCTGGTAACTGTAACGCCCTCATGGCTCCAATAGTATGTCCATGAGAGAGGCAGAGTGTCCCTGCCGATCCTCCTTGTCCGAAACGGACATCTTCGCTACGCGAGAAGGAAGGCACCGATTTGTGTCGCTTCCTTGAGAGGATCTAGCTGACACTCCATAATCTAGAAGGTCAGACAGGCCATCATAGAAACTAGCGAGGGCCTCCATTTTGACACCACTGGAACCTCCGACTGCTGCGCATAACGCCGTCGGGGTCTGCGTGTCAGATTCTGACATGTCCTTGCACAGTATATGGCAGGTTAAACCTGTCAGTAACTAGAACAGTGTGTTTCTTAAAGAAAAACAATCGCTGAAGGGTTAAAGCTCTTAAAGAGAGAGCTACCCCAGCATTAAGAGTTAACCGCCTAAGAAGGGGTTAAAGTAGCAGACTCCCCACAACCTTGATAATGAAAAAGTTGTGCGAGCCCCAAGTGCCTCTTATAAGGCAGCAGCTGCAGGACAGCTTTTTATGCCACACTAACAGAAAAAACTTTCCACAAGATCGCTAAAAATTGCGCTGTTTTGTATATCGCAATGACCGCCAAATTGGCAGCTACTAGCGACATTAAAAAATAATCACACAAACGATCGCATTAGTATGCGTCGTTATCAGGATCGCTAGTGGGAACGTATAGTGGCAGTATTAAAATCGCAGACTCCCCACAACCTCTTTATTATTATTGAAAAGAGTGTGCGAGCCCCTTATGCGATAACAGTCGCAGGACAGCGCAGTCTGTCACTCATTAGTGCCCCAGAAGGCGCCCGCGCTGTGGGGGTGAAGGGGTTAAGCTTCTGCCTGCGGGCTAGAAGCGACTCACCCAGCTGGTAACAGTGTAACATCTTGCCGGGAGGGGAGGAGGGAGAAGAGCCAGAAGAAGCTTTCAGCCTGCTTCTTTAATGGCCGCCGCGCTGTGCCTCCGTGTGCTCCATGAGGGAAGCCGGAAATGGAGACAGCAGTAAAGCGCGCGCTCAGAGCGGCGCGAAAATTCAAATAAAAAGGCGCGCACTCCTCTCCTATGTCCTGCAGGCATCCACCTGCGGACAAAAAAACACCAGTCACCGACATGTATTGTACAGCGGCTGCCGCAGCAGTCGCTTGAGCACTCACACACACATTAATAAAAATGCGTGGTACTCACCAGCCGAAGCGCCACAGGGACCCCCAGGGGTTTCTGGCGCTATGCTCATGCTTCCCCCCAGGGTGGGGAACGCAGTGACCCCAGATGCGTGGTTTGCGCCCCCGCCAAGGAAGCCATCCTCATCCCCCAGGGCCGGCAGGGTTCTGCAGGGACCACCATTAGGGTAATACAGATCCGCCAAGGGAGAGGTGGGAGTCCAGCAGCGCTGAGACCCCTGAGACCTCTAGACCACATTTGGTGATCCAAGTCTCTTGTCCGATAAAAAATAATAAAATCTTCTGAGGAGCTGCTTCCAGCAGCGACTATCCTCTGAGACCTCAAATTGTAAACTGGAGAGCTGAGTAGGAGGAGCCCGAGCTGGAGGGGCCGGTCAACACTCTTTTTAATCTGAGGTGTCAATCCTATCTGGGGCTCCGCCTACCCACTAGTTATGAACTAGTGTGTCTCCTTTCCTTCCATCTGCAGCTGAAAGAAGTGTCACTTGACCATAAGTATGAAAATCACATATGAGTGAAGTAGCCATGTGATGACTGCTGGAATTGGCAAGCAAAGCTGAATCCTGACAGTGAGGATATTACACGCTGTTAAGGATTGGCATGCTACAGTGCTTCATTTTCTAATTAAAGGGCTGGTCTCCCTCCTTGGCATACTGTCCTTTCCTGTCTGTGCCCTCTACTCAGCCTCTATTCTGTGCTCACTCACACTTTTCTCCCCCATACTGTATCCATTCTCTATTACCATCAATAGTCTCCACACACGTTTCCCCTACCTCCTCATATTCTCTCCTCTCACATTCCCCAGAAAACCATACTGTCTCCTCATATATTTACCCCCTCGCTCACCATACTGCCTCCTAACACATCCCCCAATGCCCCATATTGTGTATGCACAGATTACACACATGCCATCACTCTCGCTCCCCATACTGTGTTTGCACATATCCCATCACTCATCCCATCACCCTTGCTCCCAATACCATGTCCGCATACTTTTTTCCTCTCGCTACTCATACTGCGTTCACACCCATCCTCCACATTCTGTGTCTGTACCAATCCTCCTATTCACCATACTGTGTCTGCACCCACCTCCCATCATGCATCCCTCCTCGCTCCTCATACTGTGTCCACACAGACCCTCCCACTCATCATAATGTGTCCACACCATCCTCCACTCACCATACTGTGTCCTCCCCATCCCTTCACTCCACTCACAATATTGTGTCTGCACCCATCCTCCCATACTGTTTCCTCATGCGCCCCATCTCCCCCTTGCTCCTCATACAATGCCTTCAAATTTTTCCCTCTCCCATATTGTGTCTGCACCTGTCCCTTCCTTGCTCCCCAAACTGTGTCATCAAATCTTCCCTACCCTTCCCCCACACAATCTCCACTACCCCTCCCCACCACATTAAATCTCACCCTCCACTCCCCCCACACTAAATGTCCCCCCACACACTAAATACCCCATCCTAAATCTCCCACACACACTAAATACCCCCATGTTACACTGAATCTTTGGTGTCTTCAGCTCCACTGGAGCACTTACCAACAATGCGTGCCTATACAGTGTCTGCGAGTGATTTCAGCAGCATGATCACATGACCTGATCACGCTGATGACGTCGCCCTGAACCGGCAGTCAGAGCTTCAATTGTACTCAATGTTTAAAACACAAAATCTCTCCACCACACTAAATGTCCCCCATCCCTCCCCTTACACTAAATCTCCTCCACTCCTCCCCCACAATAAATCTCCCCTCCCTCTTCCCCCACACACTAAATCCCCCATCCCTCCCCAACACTAAATCTTCCTCATCCCTCCACCCACACTAAATAATTTACGGGATATACTGGTAAAACTTAGAATGACCTTGGAACCAAAAAACTGCATTGAGAAAAATGGTTCCAAAGGTAACTTCAAATGCGATAATTGTTCCTTTTATCAATTCCATATTACAAATAATCCCTTAAGAATAGGTTCTGTCTCTCATCAAGTAATGCACTTCATTCCTTGTAGTACAAAATATGTAGTCTATGTAATATTTTGTCCCTGTAACATTATTACATTGGAAAAACCAACCCTTGTTTATACATTTCCAAGAGCATTTCCGTTCAATAGAGACAGGTAAAGGTTCACGCAAATTAATCAAAGACATACAAGAATGTCATGGCGTAGACCAAAGATCATTAGTAGTGTTGAGCATTCCGATACCGCAAGTATCGGGTATCGGCCGATATTCGCTGTATCGGAATTCCGATACTTAGTTCCGATATTTTTCCAATATCGTATACCGGAATCGGAAGTTCCCATAATTCTTTGAGAGGCAATGTGATTTTAGTCAGCCAATGAGGAATCTTATGAAGTGTGGGCACATCCTGTAATGCTGCGGTCATCTTAACTAATGGCATGGCTGTGATTGGCTGCTGAAATGATGTCAGAATGCACTATAAAAGGCGCCGCCGCCATTTTAGCGTCACTGTGCTGTGAACTCAGGGACAGAACGCTGTTCTGCTGACTTTGAGGGACAGTTAGACATTGCGATTTTGTGTACTGTGCTTTAGGCAGGCTAGTTTACCAACCGCTGTGTAAAGCTTCCTTTTGCCTTGCAGTGTTGTTTTAACAGCTCTGTGCAAGGTGTGTGTGAGAGTGCAGGTGACGCTGCAGTTTGCTCTGCATCCACCGCTGTTTGTAGGCATCTGCACGTGTCACTCACTGACTCTTTTTTTTTATTTTATTTTGTGGAATTGGTGCAGCTCCATTATATTTGAAAAAAATCTAATCTATTAGTGTGACGCGCTTCCATCCGTATACAATACATTGGTTGCAAACACTATAGAAGTACACAAAGGGGCCTCTCACAGCTACTGAACAGTTGTCTGCAGTGTTCACTGTAGTCTGTGAGCTTTTCATTTTTTGAGTGCAGATTACGCTCCAGTTAGTTCTTCAACCACTGCTGGTTGTAGTCTGCTGAGCGTGTGTCACTGCCTCATCCTTCACATTTTTCTCTAATTGGTGCTGCTCCATTATATTTGAAAAAAATCTAATCTATTAGTGTGACGCGCTTCCATCCGTATACAATACATTGGTTGCAAACACTATAGAAGTACACAAAGGGGCCTTTCACAGCTACTGAACAGTTGTCTGCAGTGTTCACTGCAGTCTCTGAGGAATAACCACACTTAGGCCTTATAACTTTTCTGACTTTCTTTATCAATCTACCAAGATGAAGAAGGCAGGGAGTAAGGCACGTGGTCGTGGCCGTGGAGTTTCAGCAGGGAGAGGACGTGGGGATTCTGTGGCTGCTGCCGCACCCAGTGACACAGCATCCACCAGTTTTCCCCGTGAGCGTTCCTTTATGCGCACTTTTGTAGGAGCTCAGCGTACCCCCCTGCTGCGGGAAGAACAAATTGAAGCCGTTGTTGGTTGGATGGCAGCCAATGCATCGACTTCAATTGCTTCCACCTCCTCTCAGGACCACAGCACTGTTGAACAACCATCTGTCTCTTCACCGCCTGCCAAATTGCCCAGGCAGTCAGAGAGTTCTGAACTGGAGCCAGCTGAGTCTCTGCTTCTGTTCTCAGAATCTGTTGGCTTGCAAACAGGGGCCCAGCCAAGCAGCATTCTGGAATGTGAAGAAGAGGCAGTATGCAGTGATGCGCAACAACTGTGTCTCTCTGAATGTGAAGAGGCGGGTGAGCCAGTGCCGATGGTCAGCACACCGCAGAACGCATCTGATGATGATGAGACTCAGGTGCCAGTTTCTGTTGAGCATGGTGCTGGCCAGACCACCCAACAGCAGCAGGTGTTGGAAGAGGGTAGTGGAGATGATGAGGTCCAAGACCCAACATGGCGTGAGGAACAGGAAGGTGGTGGTAGCAGCTCTGAGGAAGAGATTGCCCCAACGGTCCAAACAGTAGGGAGAGGTAGGCTGCAGACTCGGTTGCCTGTAGCCTCCAGTTTGGCACCCGTTCGTAGCAGTTCTCTTCCAACAGCCAAAACGGGCGCTCCCAGGACTTGCACTGCGTGGTCCTTTTTTGACACACTTGCAGATGATATTTGCTATGTCAAATGCAAGCTGTGTAATCAAAAAGTAAAAAGAGGTAAAAGTGTCAGTAACCTTAATACCACAAATATGTGGAAACATGTGCGGTCAAAGCACGTGGTTGAGTTACAAAGACACACTGGAGATGTAGGCCAACCTACAGCAGCACCTACATCTTCAGCTCGTGTTGGAGCCTCTTCCTCCAGCTCACACACAGCTGGTTCGGCTTCCTCACAGGATCGCCATGGAAGAACCTCTGTCACTGTTGTCCAGAGACCCAGTGTTATTCCACCTACAGCTGCAAGTTCCCTGTCATCCTCACACTCCCAGGCCACAAAACAGCCATCGGTAGCACAGGCATGGGATAAAAGACGGCCATACTCGGCAAACCATCCACGAGCACAGGCTCTGAATGCTGGCATTGCAAAACTACTGTCCCTTGAAATGCTGTCATTCAGGCTGGTGGAGACTGACAGTTTCCGTAACTTAATGGCATTGGCAGTCCCACAATACAATGTGCCCAGCCGATTTTATTTCAGCAGGCAAGCCGTCCCTGGTCTGCAAAAGCATGTTGAGGGAAAAATTAAACATGCGCTACTAAACGCCGTCAGTAGCAAGGTCCACCTGACCACCGATGCGTGGACCAGTACCCATGGCCAGGGACGATACCTTTCCCTCACTGCCCATTGGGTCAATGTTGTGGAGCCGGGTACAGATCTTGCGAGTGGCGCTGTACGTGTTCTGCCAACTCCAAGGGTTGCAGGAATCAAGTCTGTCTACATTGACTCCTCCTCCTACTCCAGTTCCTCAGAATCATCGCTGCAGGAGCCGTCACGGTCTACCTCCACATGGACCCGTGAACGCTTACCTGATGCGACCGATATGAGCACAGCCGTGGCCAAACGTCAACAGGCCGTCCTGAAATTAATTTCCATGGGTAATCGAAGGAACACAGCGCAGGAGCTCTGGAATGCCATCAAGCAGGAGAGCGACGTGTGGTTTTTGCCAGCGAATCTCCAGCCAGGCTTGGTAGTGTGTGACAATGGCCGAAATCTGGTGGCAGCTCTGGGCCTTGGCAACCTCACTCACATACCATGTCTGGCACATGTGCTCAACTTGGTCGTGCAGAATTTTTTGAGGGACTATCCGGATCTTGATGCACTGCTGTACAAGGTCCGCCTAGAGTGCGCTCACTTGCGACGTTCCAGCATGGCCAGATCGCGCATTGCAGCTCTGCAACGCAGATTTCGCCTTCCTGAACATCGCATCATATGTGACATACCCACCAGGTGGAATTCCACGTTACATATGTTGGAGCGGTTGTGTGAGCAGCAGCCAGCAGTAATGGAGTATCAGCTGCATCAGGCGCAATCAACTCGCAATTTGCGCCGTTCACACTTCACCACTACTGAGTGGGCCTCTATGAAGGACATCTGCCACGTTTTGCGTGAGTTTGATGAGTCAACGCGGATGGCGAGTGCAGATGATGCACTAGTCAGCCTGACTGTCCCCCTTATCTGCCTGCTTCAAAAAACACTGCAAGCACTAAGGGATGAGGTTTTGGAAGAGGTGGAGGATGAGGAGTCACAAATTCCATCACCTTCTGGACAGTCAGCGCAACGTGGTTCCTCACAAAGGGCTGGGCAGGGCTCACTTTGTGAGGAGGATGAGGAGGAGTCAATGGAGGAGGAAGACATCGCTCCAGAGGGAGGTACACAACGCTCTAGTCAGTATGTAGAGCGAGGGTGGGGTGATGCAGAGCAGGCAGAGATGACGCCTCTTGCAGGGGACAGCGTTTCTTGGCCAGTTGGGAGTCTGCAGCACATGGTTGATTTCATGCTGCAGTGCCTGAGAAACGACCGCCGCATCACCCACATTCTCACCACGTCTGATTATTGGGTGTACACCCTCCTAGACCCTCGCTACCGGGACAACTTACAAAGCCTCATCACACCGTTGAACCGGGAGCGTAAAATGCGGGAGTACCAAGACACACTGGTGCAATCCATAATGTTCTCCATTCCAGCCGAGAGCACTGCTGCTGCTGCTACTGCTTTACAAAGCAGCTCTGTGCGTCGAGGCAGTGGAGACAGCTCTGCAACAAGAGGGAGCACAAGCAGCGCCTCTTTAAAAGGCAAGACCAGTATGTTCCAAATGTGGCGAAGTTTTGTGGCAGCGCCACAAATGTCTACACCATCCGAGACGGCTCCAGTCAGCAGGAGGCAACGTTTCCGTAAGATGGTGACAGACTACATGTCTTTCCCTCTCAGTGTACTCCCAGATGGCTCTTCCCCATTCAAGTTTTGGGTCTCTAAGCTGGATACATGGCCAGAGCTTAGCCAGTATGCATTGGAGGTGCTGGCTTGCCCTGCTGCCAGTGTATTATTGGAGCGCGTCTTTAGTGCTGCAGGTGGTGTACTAACAGACCATCGCATGCGACTATCCTCCGATAATGTAGACCGGCTTACTTTTCTGAAAATGAACAAGGCATGGATCTCGCCAGAATTTGTCTGTCCGTTTTCAGATTAAATAACTGGTTCGCAACGTTATCCATGTCTCCTGTTATGTTCATCTTTCTACCACCTGAACTCTACTCCCTGGGCTACAACACTGCCAGTTGCTGCTCAGAAGTGTCGTGTCCACAGACCAATACACAAGCTATAGTGTTAGTGGGGTTCAGTAACGCCAGCTGTTCCCCTGCTGTGTGTCCGGCAAGAAGTCTCCTGTTCCCTACACATGCACAGAAAAACCCATGTGGAACATGCTCCAAATAGGGAAGAGCCGTCACCCTGATTGTTATGCTTAAAACATGAAATTGTGAAGTTTTCCAGGCCTAGAATGATAAATTTTTATGACAAATATGGACAAATAATAATTTGTCATCACAGCGCCTATCTGCACATGTCTATTAGAAATGGTAACAAAAACTAAAACATAGTGTTCACTTTTTGAAATTAATGCATAAAAGTACATTTCATACTTATCAATTAATGCTTTTTAAGGAACTTTATCTGTACCTGTAAGATAATGCAGTCAATGGATGTACGAATCATAAAATCCTCATCATCATCATCACGAGTTTTATTTATGACAGACATTATAAAATACACATACTGATGCCAACTGTAACTTCACACACCATATATGAAATGGCCAGCATGTAAACCTGGTAATAATGTGCAATAATAAATTATTACATCTAGAAAGTGCATCATGCATACTGACAATAGGTAGTTATACCTGCAAGTGCTGTTGAAACAACCACAACAGATATAAATTAATAATGGTATATAGGTATCACAGTGCATAGTTACTCATGGACAATGTCGATGTAATACTGTACCTCAATAAAGTCAGCGTCAACCATTATGCTTGTTAGTCTTGTAGATTGTTAAAGAGGGAACGTTCTTTTTTTGTTGGTCATAGGTGGAGTATTAGACAGTAAATGATTACTGCTGTCGTATTTTTGGCGTCCCTAGGGCGCAATAACGCTGCGTAACGTCACATTTTATAGAGTCATCTAATTGACACACGCTACCCTACCCTACGCGTGACAGTAGGAAGGTAGTGTTGACGGATAAAGCCTTGCGCAACCAGACATGCTGTTACCCTCTTCAACACTGTACAAGCAAAAAATGCATGATTGCAGCCGCAGACTTTATTGACGTACAGTATAACATCGCCATTACCCATCAGAGGCTGTCCACTGTCTGATACAGACATAGAATATACCTTTGCTATCCGTAGCCTTTGTTTCACCTACACTTGCAGGCACACACTTAAATTGTGACAATGCATTATGTTTTTTTAAATGGTTATTTTTTATCGTACATTATTGTGTCATCACATTGATGAGTCCATGCTGGACATGTCATACATGCTGTACAAAGTAACGATTTTATTAACTTAAATAATTGAAATGTCTGTGACTGTCACATCTAAATTGCAATGATGATGATGATGAGTGACTATTACAAAATCCATTGTCTTCCCTATGTTATGGTTTAACATAGCGTTCCTTAAGCATTATTCATAAATACAAAAATGGACTTTTATTCTATAATTTACAACACTATATTTTGTAACCAATTTTTTGGGTGGTGTGTTGTTCCATTTCTTGTTGGCATGTGCATATATGTGTTCATATTTGCAGTGTCTTTATTTTTATTCTTGAAGTTAGGAAACATGTGTATCTTCGTACCGTGTTAGCCAGTAGATAGAAAAATATTTAGACTTGAGAGTCCGCAGTGGTTGTTACCTTTTAATGGATAACTGAAAAGATGGTAACAAATTGCAAGCTTTCGAGGCTACTCACGTCTCTTCATCAGGCAAAGACTAAAACAAAAAATGAAGCATCACATATTTATATACACAACAGGACACAGGAATAGTGAAATAGGTAAGACAAGTAAGTGACGTGTAGCAGAACTGTCATTATCACAGAGGGATGAACATAAATATTGGAACAGTTCCTAGATAAGGATAGAAAGTTTTATTGCCCTCTGATTGGGGTCTGGTTTTGTGTTTTCATGCCCCTGGAAGGGCAGAGACGCAGATTCCTTAATTGATATAGAATGACATAAATCCGTGTGATCTATTCATTCCATCACTAACAGTGTCAAAGGTCATGATGAGCTTATATTCTGAAACCTTTGTATCTTTCTCATATTTGAAGTTATATTTTAATACCAGTAATTCCATATCCATCATGCTATGACCGGGCATACAAAATTGTTTTGCCACAGGTAAATCCATTATTTTTTCTCTTATTGTGTGGCGCTGATAATTCATCCTTGTTCTCATTTTTTGGCTGGTCTCCCCTCACTTGTCCCTCCCTCACTTGTCTTACCTATTCCTGTGTCCTGTTGTGTGTAGAAATATGTGATTCTTCATTTTTTGTTTTAGTCTTAGCCTGATGAAGAGACCTGAGTAGTCTCGAAAGCTTGGAATTTGTTACCATATTTTCAGTTAGCCATTAAACGGTATCAACCACAGAGGACTCTCAAGTATAAATATTTTTCTATTCTTGGAATTGAAATTCATCATTTTATTGTCCTAGTAAAACTTCATTTATTCTTGTTTGAAGTACATACATTTGCAATGGCCACGTAACAAGGCAATAACTCAATATTTTATGCCTACACCCTCCTTGACCCTGGGCTTCAACACCGCCAGTTGCTGCTCAGAAGTGTTAGATGCACAGATGAAAACAATCGCTGATGTGTTTGTGGGGTTCAGTAACGCCTGCTGTTCCCCTGCTGTGTGTCTGGCAAAAATTACTGCTGCTAACTACAACTTCAACTTCAAACATCTCATACTAGGCCTCTGCCTACACCCTCCTTGACCCTGGGCTTCAACACCGCCAGTTGCTGCTCAGAAGTGTTAGATGCACAGATGAAAACAATCGCTGATGTGTTTGTGGGGTTCAGTAACGCCTGCTGTTCCCCTGCTGTGTGTCCGGCAAAAATTACTGCTAGCTACCTAATCATGGTGAAAAAAACATGACATGTCAAAGTGTCTAGTGCTACACATAGATATGAGGCTACACCCTGATTTCTAAGCTGTAAACATTTGAAACGTCAACTTTAAAACCATAAAATGATTAGTCTTTGTCACAAATCTGTTACAAAATAATTGTGACATATTATTACAGATATGCACATGTCGAAAACAAATGCAAACACAAAAGCCTACTTATGCTATAGGATACTGATGGTCAACCTTGTCACTCCATAGCTTAGACAAATCCAACTCACATCATGACTCAAATTCTGCAATGTTGGAAGTGCATAATGTGGGTTGAACTTTGACAACTGCTGCAGTGCAAAGGTTATACTTCAGTGTTCTTGTCTTTTAAATAAAAGCATACAAGTAAATATAATAATCCAATGTTGATTAAGGGACGTGATGTACACCTGTAATATTGTGCAAACAATGCATGTAGGAATAGTCCTCTTCAACATTACTTATATTTGTGTCATTTTAAAAAATACATATTTAATTAGAAAGTTAACAGCCCATATCATAAAGGTCCTTCATGTAAACATGATAATCGCTAACAAAAATCATGCATTACCTTGGTAAAGTCAATAGTGCATAGTCACAATAGCAAAATATATACCTGTAAGTGGTGCTGAAAGAACGACAACTGATAGAATAGGTGAATGATATCTATTTATCAGACTGAATAGCGACACCTTGTACAATGTCGATATAATACTGTACCTTAACAAAACAGCTGTGTCACACCTCACACTCGTTTTTCTTGTAGCTTGTTATGTAATAGGGCACATGCGTGTACAGTCATGGCCAAAAGTTTTGAGAATGACACAAATATTATATTTTCACATGATCTGCTGCCCTCTGGTTTTTATGTGTGTTTGACAAATGTTTTTATCACAGACAGAAATATAATAATTGCAAACATATGAGTAACAAAAGCTTATATTGACAGTTAGAATGAGTTAATGCAGCAAGTCAATATTTGCAGTGTTGACCCTTCTTCTTCAGGACCTCTGCAATTCTCCCTGGCATGCTCTCAATCAACTTCTGGACCAAATCCTGACTGATAGCAGTCCATTCTTGCACAATCAATGCTTTCATTTTGTCAGAATTTTTAGGTTTTTGTTTGTCCACCCGTCTCTTGATGATTGACCACAAGTTCTCAATGGGATTAAGATCTGGGGAGTTTCCAGGCCATGGACCCAAAATCTCTATGTTTTGTTCCCTGAGCCATTTAGTTATCACCTTTGCTTTATGGCAAGGTGCTCCATCATGCTGGAAAAGGCATTGTTGATCGCCAAACTGCTCTTGGAGGGTTGGGAGAAGTTGCTCTTGGAGGACATTCTGGTACCATTCTTTATTCATGGCTGTGTTTTTAGGCAAGACTGTGAGAGAGCCGATTCCCTTGGCTGAGAAGCAACCCCACACATGAATGGTTTCAGGATGCTTAACAGTTGGCATGAGACAAGACTGGTGGTAGCGCTCACCTTGTCTTCTCCGAATGAGGCGTTTTCCTGATGTCCAAAACAATCGAAAAGGGGATTCATCAGAGAAAATAACTTTACCCCAGTCCTCAGCAGTCCACTGCCTGTACCTTTTGCAGAATATCAGTCTGTCCATGATGTTTTTTCTGGAGAGAAGTGGCTTCTTTGCTGCCCTCCTTGAGACCAGGCCTTGCTCCAAGAGTCTCCGCCTCACAGTGCGTGCAGATGCACTCACACCTGCCTGCTGCCATTCCTGAGCAAGCTCTGCACTGCTGGTAGCCTGATCCAGCAGCTGAAACACTTTTAAGAGATGGTCCTGGTGCTTGCTGGTCTTTCTTGGGCGCCCTGAAGCCTTTTTGGCAACAATGGAACCTCTCTCCTTGAAGTTCTTGATGATGCGATAGATTGTTGACTGAGGTGTAATCTTTCTAGCTGCGATACTCTTCCCTGTTAGGCCATTTTTGTGCATTGCAATGATGACTGCACGTGTTTCTTTAGAGATAACCATGGTTAACAGAAGAGAAACAATGATGCCAAGCACCAGCCTCCTTTTAAAGTGTCCAGTGGTGTCATTCTTACGTAATCATGACAGATTGATCTCCAGCCATGTCCTCATCAACACCCACACCTGTGTTAATGGAGCAATCACTGAAAAGAGGTTAGCTGGTCCTTTTAAGGCAGGGCTGCAATGATGTTGAAATGTGTTTTGGGGGATAAAGTTCATTTTCTAGCCAAATATTGACTTTGCAAGTAATTGCTGTTAAGCTGATCACTCTTTATAACATTCTGGAGTATATGCAAATTGCCATTAGAAAAAGTGAAGCAGTAGACTTTGTAAAAATTAATATTTGTGTCATTCTCAAAACTTTTGGCCATGACTGTATGTTTCATCATAGGTGCATGTTTACTGAGTAAAGCAGTCATGACAACGCCTTTGTGTTGTCGGTACGCTTGCGATGATGAACGATGCGCACCGTGAATGTTAGTCTGCGTCATAAGACGTACAGACGCTCCAATACCCAACGCGTCACAGCAGGAAGCCAGTCTGTGCGTCCAAACAAAGGCGCAACCATACATGCACGTAACCTTTTATAAAGCTATATAAAAAAAAGGATGTAGTAGTAACGCACACTTTATTGAGGTACAGTATTACATCGCCATTCACCATCTGTGGCTATGCAGTCTCATCTATATATACCTTATCTATCCGTTGTCATGCTTGCAAGCCCACAGTCAGGCATAAATATGTTTTCACTCTGCACTATGCACTTTTTAAATTTTTTGTTTGTTAATATAAATGATTGGCACATATTATCAGTGTTACATGATGGAAATTTTAGATATTTTTAAAAAATTTTTAGTGATATTATTCACCAAATGTAAAGTTTTATGAATGTCAAAGATAACTTGTAATGCTGATTATGTTTTTAAGTCAGCCATTCATTGTCTACACAATAAAAATGGTGTACATACTGTTACTTAGCCATCATTAATGGATTCTGATATGTACTTGTATGCTTTTATTTTAAACCGTATAGCAGATTATTTAACCTATTTTAATTGTGGTTTGCATTGCTTTTCAACATGTTAATGTATGCATTTATGTTTGTAAATTATTAATTTACATATATTTTTTTAAGTAAAATCATCATCTTATGGTACTAAAGGTTATATTTCTCTTGTTTGGAGTATAGACATTTTTAATTGACACGTAACAAGGAAAATACTTGATATAGTATTTAAACATCCTCCTTGACCCTGGGCTACAACACCGCCAGTTGTTGCTCGGAAGTGCTGTTAGCACAGTCAACACTTGCTCCTGTGTTACTGGGGTTCAGTAATGTCAGCTGTTCCCCTGCTGTGTGAACGGCAAAAAGTCCTGCTGCCTCCACCATGTTCTCTTCTCATTCCTGGGCTACAACACCGCCAGTTGTTGCTCGGAAGTGCTGTTAGCACAGTGAACACTTGCTCCTGTGTTACTGGGGTTCAGTAATGTCAGCTGTTCCCCTGCTGTGTGAACGGCAAAAAGTCCTGCTGCCTCCACCATGTTCTCTTCTCATCCCTGGGCTACAACACCGCCAGTTGTTGCTCGGAAGTGCTGTTAGCACAGTCAACACTTGCTCCTGTGTTACTGGGGTTCAGTAATGTCAGCTGTTCCCTGCTGTGTGAACGGCAAAAAGTCCTGCTGCCTCCACCATGTTCTCTTCTCATCCCTGGGCTACAACACCGCCAGTTGTTGCTCGGAAGTGCTGTTAGCACAGTCTACACTTGCTCCTGTGTTACTGGGGTTCAGTAATGTCAGCTGTTCCCCTGCTGTGTGAACGGCAAAAAGTCCTGCTGCCTCCACCATGTTCTCTTCTCATCCCTGGGCTACAACACCGCCAGTTGTTGCTCGGAAGTGCTGTTAGCACAGTGAACACTTGCTCCTGTGTTACTGGGGTTCAGTAATGTCAGCTGTTCCCCTGCTGTGTGAACGGCAAAAAGTCCTGCTGCCTCCACCATGTTCTCTTCTCATTCCTGGGCTACAACACCGCCAGTTGTTGCTCGGAAGTGCTGTTAGCACAGTCAACACTTGCTCCTGTGTTACTGGGGTTCAGTAATGTCAGCTGTTCCCCTGCTGTGTGAACGGCAAAAAGTCCTGCTGCCTCCACCATGTTCTCTTCTCAATCCTGGGCTACAACACCGCCAGTTGTTGCTCGGAAGTGCTGTTAGCACAGTGAACATTTGCTCCTGTGTTACTGGGGTTCAGTAATGTCAGCTGTTCCCCTGCTGTGTGAACGGCAAAAAGTCCTGCTGCCTCCACTATGTTCTCTTCTCATCCCTGGGCTACAACACCGCCAGTTGTTGCTCGGAAGTGCTGTTAGCACAGTGAACACTTGCTCCTGTGTTACTGGGGTTCAGTAATGTCAGCTGTTCCCCTGCTGTGTGAACGGCAAAAAGTCCTGCTGCCTCCACCATGTTCTCTTCTCATTCCTGGGCTACAACACCGCCAGTTGTTGCTCGGAAGTGCTGTTAGCACAGTGAACACTTGCTCCTGTGTTACTGGGGTTCAGTAATGTCAGCTGTTCCCCTGCTGTGTGAACGGCAAAAAGTCCTGCTGCCTCCACCATGTTCTCTTCTCATTCCTGGGCTACAACACCGCCAGTTGTTGCTCGGAAGTGCTGTTAGCACAGTGAACACTTGCTCCTGTGTTACTGGGGTTCAGTAATGTCAGCTGTTCCCCTGCTGTGTGAACGGCAAAAAGTCATGCTGCCTCCACCCTGTTGTCTTCTCATCCCTGGGCTTCAACACGGAAGTGTCATTGGCACGGGTACTCACTCCTGCCCAGACTGGTTACAGCACGCCATCTGTTTCCTGTCAGTGTAAACGTCACTTAGCCTCCAATAAGTTGTCCTGTCGTGTTGCGGTCGGGTTAGCCGACTCTATGGTGCTTGGAGTTTAGGTGCTTCCTATGTGTGCTGCGGGATATGCAAATAAAGGCTGTTTTCGTTGTGACAATAGGACAATCACCCACTGTAGTACTGTGGGATTCGGTAACTGCGGCCTGCTCGCGGCCTGTCAACTTAAATTTCCATGGGTACCTTCTGCTACCCGTCCGGGTTCCAGTACCGTCAGCTGGTTCTCCGCAGTGCCTTTGGCCTAGGTGCCTCCATCTCGGTATCCGAGTTCCAGCAACGTCTGCTGGTCCTTGGTAGTGCTTTGGAGCACAGGTACCTCCTGCTTAGTAACCAACTCCCAGTAACGTTAGCTGGTCCTCGGTTGTGCCATTGGCTCTTTTCCTTCTGCTGCCCCTCCGGGTTCCAGCACAGTCAGCTGGTCCTCGTTACTTGCATTGGCTCTTGTACCTTCTGCTACCCGTCCGGGTTCCAGTACCGTCTTCTGGTTCTCCGCAGTGCCTTTGGCCTAGGTGCCTCCATCTCGGTATCCGAGTTCCAGCAACGTCTGCTGGTCCTTGGTAGTGCTTTGGAGCACAGGTACCTCCTGCTTATTAACCGTCTCCCAGTAACGTCAGCTGGTCCTCGGTTGTGCCATTGGCTCTTTTCCTTCTGCTGCCCCTCCGGGTTACAGCACAGTCAGCTGGTCCTCGTTACTTGCATTGGCTCTTGTACCTTCTGCTACCCGTCCGGGTTCCAGTACCGTCAGCTGGTTCTCCGCAGTGCCTTTGGCCTAGGTGCCTCCATCTCGGTATCCGAGTTCCAGCAACGTCTGCTGGTCCTTGGTAGTGCTTTGGAGCACAGGTACCTCCTGCTTAGTAACCGTGTCCCAGTAACGTCAGCTGGTCCTCGGTTGTGCCATTGGCTCTTTTCCTTCTGCTGCCCCTCTGGGTTCCAGCACAGTCAGCTGGTCCTCGTTACTTGCATTGACTCTTGTACCTTCTGCTACATTTACAAATTGAAGATTTTTTCAATGCTTTTTTGGGTAATCACTCTGGATCTCCAACAATTAAGACGACGACCCTGATGACCACCCCGAAGAAGATGACAACCACAAGGACGACGAGCATCAAGCCAACCAGCCTAAACACCATCACAAAGAAGAAATAAAAGATTACCAAACAGGACTAAGAAGGTTAAGACAAACTACAAGATACAGAACAAGAGACTTAAGAACAATAAGCAGAAGATCAAAAAGCAGAAGAACATGAAGTATAAGACCAAAATGAAGAGCAAAATATATGCTCTAAATTATAAGCAGAAGAAGACTAAGCAGTGTATGGGGGTGAGTCCGTTCCTCCTCGTGGTGCCCCTGGAAAATGCCTGCTGCTGCAGGCTAAACTGAACACGGACAAATACTGTTGTAATTTAAATCTTTTGTGACAGCAAGAACGGAAGGATGAAAAATTCATACTTTGACAGATTACAAGTACAGGATTCTCTGTCACAAATAAGAATATGATGAAGAAGATGAAGTACAATATGAATAAGAATAATAGTTTAATAAGAAGAATATGAGTAATGTTAACAAAAAGATGAATAGCAAGAAGTTTAAGAAGAAGATAAAGAAGGTGAAGATGAAGAATAATTTGATGAAAAAGATGATGCTGCTAAAGATTATGAAGGAGAAAGTGTGTCAAAAGTTAAAAAGGTGAAGAGCATGGAAGTTGTGAAATATACATATTTGCCAAAATAGAAAAAACGTTAACAACATTGTCAATTTCTTCGTCAATCCAAACATCTTTAAAAAAAAAAATATTTATGCTATTCCATTTGATTGGGTTAAACATCTATGCCTTTAATGTCTCCTCAACCTTCCCCAATACATTCTACATTACTCTTTGTTGTTTTCCTTCATGTACAATTAACCAACAAGGCAAGAATGGGTTTTTTTAATTCCGATATTTTGTTCCCATAGACTTACATTGGATTTCCGGTATCGGTATCGGGTATCGCCGATATTTTTTGGGTATCGGCGATACCATTCCGATTCCGATACTTTTGGATATCGGAAAGTATCGCTCAACTCTAATCATTATGTTTTGCAGGTCTTTAATCATCCACCGCAGGGATCATAATAAAATGCTCTTAAAAAGAGAAGCCAAATGGATCATGAATACAGCTACCAAGGGCCCTTAGGTTTAAATGACAGAATTGATTTATCTGTATGTTTCTAAATTATTGTGAATTCTACATGTACTGTTATTTTCTTGTAATGATGTGCACTGCTGCACCACCCTAAAAGGAATCAGATTTACGCAATTCCTCAAAATTGTTACTGTATTGCCTCTGCTTCTAAAAAGTACACCTGAAACAAGTTACCGTTATGCCACCTGGCCCCGATATGCCTGGAATTCCGTTTTCTCCCTAGGAATAATAATAAAAAAAGATTGAGAATCTGCGGACATCATAGCTCAAAGTCACAATTGATGGTGTGAGGCTCCATAGCTGGGTCATTAGTTATACTGGCATACGCCTAGCATACAACAGTATGTAATTATTGCTGTATGCCACTCTGCTGTCAGTTGTATTACCTCTGCATGTTACACCGTAACAAAACTGTTTTGCCTTCTCATATATATAGATTTTATGGTATACGTTTTGCATAACAAAACTGATGATACATTTATTGAGTAGTGCTGCTTGCTTATTATACTTTTCATGAACTTTTCAACATAATTTAAGGCTCATAATTGCAATTATTGGGAAAATTCTACAATATTTTAAATACTGTGCTTGTGAATACTTTTCCGTCTAAAGATGGCAAGAGTATTTAGAGTGATACCTTTATTGGCTAACCAGAAAATTATATGTTCGCAAGCTTTCAGAGCACAGAGGCTCCTTCTTCAGGCAAGATTACATTTGGATTAATAAGAAAAAGACACATTTGAGATTTTGGATAAATAAGAAGGAGCCTCTGCGCTCTGAAAGCTTGCAAATATATAATTTTCTGGTTAGCCAATAAAGGTATCACTCTAAAAATACTCTTATCATCTTTGGATGGAAAAGTATTCACATTGATTTTTCTGGCTAACACAGTACCACAATATAATTTATTATTGTACATCAAATACTGTGCTTGTAAAAGATGCATATCTGGCTCCATCTAGTGGCAAAATACATGATGGTGGCAAATGTGTTTGTGAGAAATGTTTGGTTTTACACAAATTCACCATAAGTGTAATACTTAACATCTATTCAAACTGATAGTTGCAGTTATCTCTGCTGGATGTGAAAGTGCCAAGATAAATTATAATCCTTAGATATTAAAATATTAAAATGTCATATTTGGTTATAAACTTTAACTGGAGAACTATGAATTTCCAAATGACTATCTGTCATTACATTATTATCTAACGAAAACAATGACTTACTCTTACACCGGGAAAACCACGTTGACCTCTAGGACCAGGCTCACCGGTAACTCCTTCACCCTTCAAAAAAATATACAAAAATGATTTAGCATAGACTGCACTATGCGCTACCCAGTTGTATCTTTCCTGGTCTCAAACCAAAAGGTTCATAACTTGTGTTCATATTATATACATAAAGGCGCAGCCAAGAAATACAGTGTATAAATATCTAAATGGTTTTTTTTCAACACTTGATTTTAGAGCTCATTAGGAACAAGACTTTGGTGACGTATTGGATGAAACTTAGATTAGTATTAGAGGGAATCTGTCAGCAGGTTTTTGCTATGTCGTCTGAGGCCAGCATGAGGTAGGGGTTAAAACACTGAATTCAATGATGTGTCACATGTCTGACCGTGTGCTCTTGTTCACTTGGTCTGACAGATTAATAATTTGGTGATTATCATTGCTCGGACAAAGCAGTGCATGAGCCCTAGTCCGACTCCGCCCCACTCTGTGATTAGCAGCTCACTGTCTATAGACTTTGTACACAGAGAGCAAGACATGGGCGGGGTTTCTTCCTCAGCTGTGCTGCATTGCTAAATCTAAAAACTCTGATTGTGTCAGAATGTTTGCATCTAGTAAACTAAGCGACACATTGCTGGAATCAGAGTCTCTGTCTCTAGCTCATGCTGCTCTCAGGTGAGGTAGCAAAAATCTGCTGCAGATTTCTCAAAAAATCTGTAAGTTATTCTTAATTGAATTATGATGTTAGAATGATGCAGAGACAACATTGTTCACTTCTTCTTATGTTTATGATTAGTTATTTGGACTTCTAAAAATATCCAAAATGTGATACAGAAAATGCTGATCTTATTGATATGTATTGGCTCTGTCCAAAGGTTTGTTATATTTGGTCTGACATTGTAGGTTATGTAGGTGCAAGATATGACCATCTTTTTAAACTATCTTCTTTTCTTTCTTTGGAGAATTTTGTGATCATTCATTAAAGGGGCTCTCCAGGATTTGGACAAATGTCTACAAGAACTCTATGTGATGATTTTTCTGTATTCTGTGGGAGGGTGGTCATGTGATGGTATTTATGCAAACTGCATAGTAGGGGTCAGTTGCAAAGTAGCTTCTGGCTTCCCTCAATTTGCTTTTTTTAAGTCACTTTTCTTTTTTGTCCAGTGATATTCGTTGAGCCAAATTTTTCAAAATGACGTACATAGTTAAAAAATGTTTTTAAAAATTAACAATGGTCAAGATTTTTGTTTTTAACCATTTTTGGGACTTTTTAGTGCAAAAAGTCACGTTTTGCAAACTAGTGCAAAGATTTGTACAAAAACTTCTGGAGCACATAGATTCAGTCCATGGGGAGACTGAAATACATGTGCAACAAATGTTACCACTTTTCTAAATGCTGCAAATGATGAATCAGGCGAAAACATTTGAAAATCCTAAACGCCACACACAATGGCGAACAATCAAACGAACACATATAATTAGACGTTAATAAAGGTGTACATAGAAAGCTGAATTCGACACAAGCAAACAAATGCGCAAAATACTAAAAACCAGATGAAAAAAGGTGCAAACGCAATAATGAATTAAGCACCATGTCTCCCATTATAGTATAAAAGGCCTCGTTATCACTTCATGGGACATTTAAAGTTCCATGGTGAAATGTATAGAAGGTTTTGTGCCCGTTTGTGCACGCATATTTTCCATTTCTTTGTTTTGTTTTGTTTTTTACTCCCCTTCTTCAAATATCCAAAACTTTTTTATTTTTCCATCCATATAGCGGTTCGAGGGCTTGTTTTTTTGTGGAATGAGTTGAACTTTTGAATGGCACTATTAATTTTTTCATGTGATGCATGTTAAATGCTGCTGTTGGAGATTAACTGTGGCATTTAACAGGTTAACAGATTGCCGGGAAAGATGTGGGCTTGGAGTGTGAGCTCGCATCAAATGCAGAGACACAGCTTTTGACATACATATACATCAAAGGTTGTGAAGGGGTTAAAAGTTATTCTCATGAGAACTCCTTCCAAGACTATTTTCTACCAATATATTACATTCTATAAATGAACATACTGACCTTCTCACCCTTTGTGCCTGGCGCTCCTTGTTTTCCCTGAAAATGAGAAGTATTTGTCAGGTTTTAGGATACACAAGCCTTGCTAATGACACTGCTTGCTAGGTTATCACTAGAGAAGAGTGAATATTTCAATATTCGGTTAGGCTCACAATCGCCGAATCTGCATATTTCTCTGATTTAATCATCGATTAAATCGCCGAATATAGTTGAACGTACACAGCACAAAAGCAGGTGTTTTCCAAGCTGTGGGACAGCATGGGAAACACCGACATAGCGATTCTGATCGGTAGTGAAATCATCCTCACCGGTCAGAGAGCAGCGGTTCCTGCGTTGTCAGAAGACAGCGTGAGCGCCCAGCTGTGATCGGAGGTAAAAAGTTTACCTCTGATCACTGGTGTCAGCTGATGGGACTACAGCTCCCATCAGCTGACACTTGCTGCCGCTGATAACAGTGAGAGCAGGAGCAGCGGATGGGAGTATTCATCAGCCAATCCTGTGCTGTAAATAAAAAACCTGCATGAGTTTCCCTATATTTTTGATATCTAGCCAGGCAAAACTCACAGCTGGGGGCTGCAAACCTCAGCTGTCAGCATTAGCAAGACTAGTTATCAAGAATAGAGGGGTCCCCATGTTGTTTTTTTAATTATTTAAATAAATAATTTTAAAAACTGGTATGGGGTCCCCCTCATTTTTGACAACCAGCCTTGCTAAAGCAGGCAGCTGGGGGCTGGTATTCTCAGGCTGATATGGGGCCATGGATATTAGCCCCCCAGCCTAAAAATAGCAGCCCGCAGCTGCCCCGAAAAGGCACATCTATTATTATCTGTAGCAGTGGCAAGTGGGGTGATAGTTGAGGGGATTGATGTCACCTTTTGTACGGTCAGGTGACATCAAGCCCCAAGGTTACTAACCCCATAGTCAGATTGTACAAAAGCACACACACCAAGAATAAAGTCCTTTAATTGAAAAAATGACACAGACTCCTTTAATAATCTTAAACCATACTTACAACCTCGCCTAATTCCACCGAAGCCCTCATTTCCCTGTAATAAAACAACAATTTACCATACCTGTATGTCGTTCTGTCCCACGCCATAATCCACATCTGGGGAGCAATAGTTTTCAACCTGGACGGTGCCAAGATGTGACCGTCCAGGCTGAGAACCACTGGTTCCTGAACTGCTGCGAGCGCAGACTCAGGAACCACTGGTTCCTGAACTGCTGCGAGCGCAGCCTCAGTGACTAGTGGTGACGTCATTGAGGCTGCGTTCCCAGCCAGGCTGAACTGCAGTGACCTCAGTGAGATTCCCACTAGCATCTTGAGAAAGTCGCACGGTGCAGAGGCGATTTCACCTCAGTTGAAATTCACCGCAGTGAAATTCGCCCTGTGAACTTGTCTCTGCACCATGTGACTTTCTCACAGTGCTAGCGGGGATGTCATCGAGGTCACCGCAGTTCAGCCCAGCTGGGAATGGAGCCTCAGTGATGTCACCGCTAGTCACTGAGGTTGCGCTTGCAGCAGTTCAGTCACCAGTGGTTTTCAGCTTGGATGGTCACATCTTTGCACCGTCCAGGTTGAAAACTATTTCTCCCCCAGACATGGAATACGGTGTGGGACAGAACGACAGACAGGTATGGTATATTGTTGTTTTATTATTTTTGGTTTATTACAGGAGAACAAGGGCTTCGGTGGAATTAGGCAAGGTTGTAAATATGGTCTAATTAAGATTATTAAAGGAGTCTGTGTCTTTCTTTCAATTAAAGGACTTGTTTCTGGGTGTCTCTGTTTTCTTACAATGTGAATACGAGGTTAGTAATGGGGGCATCTTATTGATGCCTCTCCATTACTAACCTTGAGGCTTGATGTTACCTGACAATACAAAGGTGACATCAACCTCCTCAACTATCACCCCACTTGCCACCACTACAGGGCAAGTGAGAAGAGTGAGGCTAAGGCCGGAGTCACACACAATGATAAAAAATCGGACTGTAATATGTAATAAGTGATCCGTATGTCATCCATGTGCAATGCGAGGATGCGATTTCCTCACATCAAAATATCCGTGTGTCATCCGTATAACATCCATATGGCATCCGTAAGGCGAGATTTTCTCGCCGGCTTGCAAAACGGACATATAATGGATCCAAATGACAGTTTTTAAATCACAAAAGAAAGAATAGATATATACACATATAATACATACAGTATATATACATATATTGTAGCCTTTCCGGGGGTTTAGCTCTGAGATCGCTGTCTGGGTAGACAGAATGGCATGGAAACAGTTCATTCAGACAGCAATTATGGTAAAAACTGGCCGCAACCAGTTTTATTAAAGTCCACAGCAAACAGATAAAAACAAAGCATAAACAAAAGACCTAGGCTTGTCTAGCCACTAATTACACTTATGTAATGTCCCTTTCTATCAGGAACCCAGACTCTATCAGTCTGTGCCCAAAACAACACATATGATATATGTTACCAGTATGGAGTTTCCCAGATACTCCTCCTTATGTCTGAAGGTCCACCCGACGTCCAGACTTGAGAGAAATCCACTCCTATTCAGTAGTCATTATCCTGGAGGTTCACAGAGACACTCCTGTGTCTGGGGTACCTCTAACCCAGACTGAGACGGCTCCCCTCCTCTTCAGTAATCATCAGCATGGAGGTTCACAGAGACACTCCTGTGTCCGGGGTACATCTAACCCAGACTGAGACGGCTCCCTCCTCTTCAGTAATCATCAGCATGGAGGTTCACAGAGACACTCCTGTGTCCGGGGTACATCTAACCCAGACTGAGACGGCTCCCCTCCTCTTCAGTAATCATCAGCATGCATTCTCACAGAGACTGCTTCCTTGTGCCAGGACACCTCTCTGTGTCCAGGCTAAAGACAGCTCTAACACTCTTGGAGACTGTTTCTTGTGCCAGGACACCTCCCTGTGTCCAGGCTAAACTAGCTCTCTCTGACTGTGTTTCCAGACACCTATTTCTGGCTTCTTAATTAACAGCTGATTGGTTACAGGTTTGAGCTGCAAGTATGCACTGAGTGGAAGGTGTAATGACCTTTCTCTACCACCAGGTCTACAAAGCCATACACCTCCCTTATACCAGTCAGCAAAGCACCCAGGTGAAATATACACCCCATCTAACCCACATATTCTCACTGTCTCACATATCCCCCCCCTCTTCTCCAGACCGGAGGGCTGGTCATCCAGACCGGAGGACTGGTCAACAAACCTCAAGAGACAGTGAACACAGCTCAAGTCATGGCCCACATCATCTTCATCTTTATCTTTCATTAAGCAGAGTTTCTATAACCTTACACACACACACACACACTGTGTGATGTCACAGTCATGTGACCAGTCAACTGAGGAGAAGGAACATGGACAGTCAAAACATACATACTGATCCATTAAATAAATGCCAGCCAGCGCTGCATTACCCATCCGTCCCCTCTGCATACAGCTTTATCCTAGGTATTTAGACACATAACCCTTAGGTGGGTTTGTAGGTGACTGGACCCGCCTAGCTCTCCAAGTCACCTGGAAGCCTCCCAATGTATAGCACAAGTCTCAGCAGTAGATCTGCTGAACCAAAATATATCCAGGCTTCCATCACAGGGCCACCCACCTCTGCGATACATACCGTCCATCCATCACATGCCTCCATGCATATCCTGAGGGCCATACCCAGTGCCCCCTCTGTTCAAATTTGTGGGGTCGAACACCTGCCACCCGACCAGAGATCCCCCTCGGTCGCCTCTGCCAGTCACCCCGTCTCAGTTGATTTTGGGCACTATGCAATATCACCTCTTTGTTAGGCCTCTCCCGCCCCCAGCGGTCAGAACGTTGGCCTTGTCCTTGTGTCGGTGTCACCTCACCCGACCTTTCTTTCCCGAACTGACTTCTACCGTCGTTGCGGTCACGAGTCCATCGTCCAGTCAAACTTACTGGTAGTTCTGAGTCTGACTCTCTGTCTTTTCGTCCGCCACCGGGTCTTACACATAGGTCACTCAGCCCTGAGCTAACCGGATCGTCATTTTTACCCCTCAGTGTTTCAGCCCGTCTACTACCAGTCCCTAGAGAGGCCTCTTGTCTCTCTATATCTTGGGCTGGAAGCAGTCGCCATCTTCGTTTTAACTCATGCAGCTGTTCCTTTATCTGCTTTCTTACTGAAATCAGCTGCTCTACTTCTCGTAGGTATGTTATTCGATACTCCAGGAGCGTTCGGATGTTCTTCAGGCTCTCCACCGAGCCCACACTAATGAACAGAACCATATTTTCTCCAGCCACCTTGATCTCGCCATCAGCTGGAATCCTCACTCTCCTTACACCGGATCTATCCACCATTTCCTGCATCACTTTTCCAAGTCTTCCGACGATTCTCCCCACCAAATTTCTGGGTACCGGAATTACCTCTTCTGCCAAACCCAGCCGATTTTGATCTTCCTTGGCCTGCTCCAGACGGTGAGCGGCTTTCATGTTACTTAACATAATCATCTGTTTTGCGTGAAGACACTGCAGATGCATATCCTTCAGGAGAGCCACCAGCTTCTCTGTGTCTTCTCCCTCTGCCAGGATCACCAACTGGTTCGTCTCTGGTGCCCAATTCACACTATAGGCTTTTACTGCCTTCTTAAAGGCCTCATGCACACCCTCACTGGCACAGGCTTCTCGCATGTCTTCAGGTACTTGTACCACACACTTGAAGAGTGAAGTCTCCTTCTCTTCCTGGTTTACCTCGGACCGTTCCTCCAAGACATCTGCCACGACCAGATGAGTGTCTTGTTCAGTTCTTTGCTCAAGACCCTCCTGAATTTTAGCTTCTTCAAGGCTCCTTGCCAAGATAGATACTGGCACCTCCGCCTGATCATCACATGGGCATGGCCGTTTTGCGTCTTCAACCCGCAACTTCTCCTTCTGCAGAAGACCTCTTACTGCTTCTCTGAGCATTTCCACATCTTCCCTTATGGTCTTATTCACACTTTGCCACTTTGCCAAGTGACCTCTGAGCTCAGAGACTTCATTCTCTAGCTCATCCACTCTTTGCTCAGCAGTTTGTCTCAGAGCCTTTTCTTGTTCCACATGTTCTCTCAGGGTCTTTATTTCAGCCTGATGTAGACCCCCACGATACATTAATAGCTTCTCATTTTCATCAGCACCTCCTTGTGCGGTATTTAGTGTCAGAGTCCTGCCTTCAAAGCTCAGCTCTTCTTCTTTCACCTTAGTCTTCGCCAGGGCATTGGCCAACTGTAAAACATCTTCAGATGCCATCTTCTGTCCGGCTGTAAGGTCCGCATCAGCTTTCTTCTCAGGACTCTCAATCTTCTCGGCTACCGTGCCTTCCTCATTTGCACTGGTTGCTTTATTGTCATCAGATGACACACCATCATTACCACTGTCCTTTGTATCTTCAGAGAGCTCCACACACTCTAATTTTTTCTCAAGAGGTTCTTCCTCATTGACCTCCTTACTGGGTGCAAGGGGCTCATGCTCTTTGCGCCCTTTACGTTTCCGGCGACGGGAGGACTTCTTCTCCTTGTGGGGCCCTTCATTACTGGACTCCCTCTCTCCATTAGAGTCACAGTCACCTGCAGAGTCTAAGTCACATCCCCCTGTATCGTTAATCCCCCAGTTACCCTCTAACTGGGTGTCCGTTCCAGACATGTTAACTATCACATTATTATCAGTTCGTCTGTCATACACTTCAGGTGACATGTCAGTAAGTTGGGCAGACGCACCCTTTCTTCTGGTGTCACCGTCTGCTATGTCACCGAGTTGGTTAGATCCGTCAGTTTGGGAAGGAGTCACTGTCCCACTGTCTGCCACCCCAACAGTAGCAAGGCCTCCCTCTTGCTGCCTAGAAACTCCTCTGTCCCATAAACCGGAGAGTAGTTTAAAGTCCTGACCTATAACTACTGGACATGACAAATTTGGGTCTACAGCGACATCCTGTACCTCAGTGTCGCAGCCAACATCAAAATCAGTCTGGCCACTGGATATTCCCTAGTGTCCCCATGGATGCAAGTGACCCCGATCTTTCTACCGGTCAGCTGCCATCCCTCAGGTACACCCCTCACTAGCGTCACCGGGCTTTCCGAGTCGACCAGACCCACCGCGTCTTCAGTGTTTATCTGTAAGGCACACCCCCTTAGGAGTGTGCCTGGTGGATAATTCATAAGGCAGACTGGACACCGATAACCCATTTGCGCCGGCAACAGTTTGTCAGCACCTCCCCTTTTCTGTTGGGACACTCCACCCCCTTTTTGCGTACCATCCCTGCGGGTGTGTTACCGCCCTTTAGGCCACGCCCCCTTCCTAGGGACACCACCCCACTCCGGGATACACCCTGTGGACTCCCCCACAGCTTTCTTAGGCACAAACCACCCAGTACAAGTTTATCTCTTTTGGGCTGTTACTGGCCCTTTAAGAGTCTGTGTGACTTGATTCACACTGTCTGATTGCACCACACCAGCTCCGGCTGAAACTGCCGCCGCTCCTGTTGCAGCCACAACCACCAACACCTTCAGATGTTGCTCATAAGCCGCTGTGGCTGTTACTGCAGCTCCTGCGGAACCTCTTGCTGCAAGTCCCTGTAGCTCCACCCACGAGAAGACTTGCACGCTGCGCTGTCTTGCCGCTTGTCACCTTCGTGACCCCACGAGTCACAGCCAGCCGCTTGTCACCTTCGTGACCCCACGAGCCACAGCACACACCACAGTCATTTCTACAACAAATTCAGCTTGCTGTGCAAACACCCTTTTTTTTTTCTTTGCAAAGTCTATTAGGGCTACTGTCTCTTTAAGACTGCTTCCAATAGACGTTTCTGCTGACACACTTTTTTTTTCCTCTGTTGCTATTTCAATAGACTTCACCTTTAATGCTGTCTCTTGCCACTGTGCTGCATGCACACTCCAGCACTAACTGTACCAGGCCCTGCGCTGCCCCAGCATTCTCCACCAATTGTAGCCTTTCCGGGGGTTTAGCTCTGAGATCGCTGTCTGGGTAGACAGAATGGCATGGAAACAGTTCATTCAGACAGCAATTATGGTAAAAACTGGCCGCAACCAGTTTTATTAAAGTCCACAGCAAACAGATAAAAACAAAGCATAAACAAAAGACCTAGGCTTGTCTAGCCACTAATTACACTTATGTAATGTCCCTTTCTATCAGGAACCCAGACTCTATCAGTCTGTGCCCAAAACAACACATATGATATATGTTACCAGTATGGAGTTTCCCAGATACTCCTCCTTATGTCTGAAGGTCCACCTGACGTCCAGACTTGAGAGAGATCCACTCCTATTCAGTAGTCATTATCCTGGAGGTTCACAGAGACACTCCTGTGTCCGGGGTACCTCTAACCCAGACTGAGACGGCTCCCCTCCTCTTCAGTAATCATCAGCATGGAGGTTCACAGAGACACTCCTGTGTCCGGGGTACATCTAACCCAGACTGAGACGGCTCCCCTCCTCTTCAGTAATCATCAGCATGCATTCTCACAGAGACTGCTTCCTTGTGCCAGGACACCTCTCTGTGTCCAGGCTAAAGACAGCTCTAACACTCTTGGAGACTGTTTCTTGTGCCAGGACACCTCCCTGTGTCCAGGCTAAACTAGCTCTCTCTGACTGTGTTTCCAGACACCTATTTCTGGCTTCTTAATTAACAGCTGAGTGGTTACAGGTTTGAGCTGCAAGTATGCACTGAGTGGAAGGTGTAATAACCTTTCTCTACCACCAGGTCTACAAAGCCATACACCTCCCTTATACCAGTCAGCAAAGCACCCAGGTGAAATATACACCCCATCTAACCCACATATTCTCACTGTCTCACAATATATATATATATATATATATATATATACACTGTGTGCAGAATTATTAGGCAAGTTGTATTTGAGAGGATTCTTTTTATTATTGAACAACAACTATGCTATCAATCAACCCAAAAGACTCATAAATATCAAAGCTTAATATTTTTGGAAGTTGGAGTGGTTTTTTTAGATTTGGCTGTCTTAGGAGGATATCTGTTTGTACAGGTAACTATTACTGTGCAGAATTATTAGGCAACTTAATAAAAACCAAATATATACCATTCTCACTTGTTTATTTTCACCAGGTAAACCAATATAACAACACAAAATTTAGAAATAAACATTTTTGACATTCAAAAAAAAATCAGTGACCAATATAGCCACCTTTCTTTATGATGACACTCAAAAGCCTTCCATCCATAGATTCTGTCAGTTGCTTGATCTGTTTACGATCAACATTGCGTGCAGCAGCCACCACAGCCTCCCAGACACTGTTCCGAGAGGTGTAATGTTTTCCCTCCATGTAGATCTCACATTTTATGAGGGACCACAGGTTCTCTATGAGGTTCAGATCAGGTGAACAAGGGGGCCATGTCATTATTTTTTCTTCTTTTAGACCTTTACTGGGCAGCCACACTGTGGAGTATTTGGATGCATGTGATGGAGCATTGTCCTGCATGAAAATCATGTTTTTCTTGAACGATACCGACTTCTTCCTGTACCACTGCTTGAAGAAGGTGTCTTCCAGAAACTGGCAGTAGGTCTGGCAGTTGAGCTTCACTCCATCCTCAACCCGAAAAGGTCCCACAAGTTCATCTTTGATGATACCAGCCCATACCAGTACCCCATCTCCACCTTGCTGGTGTCTGAGTCGGAGTGGTGCTCTCTGCCCTTTACTGATCCAGCCTCGGGTCCATCCATCTGGCCCATCAAGAGTCACTTTCATTTCATCAGTCCATAAAACCTTAGAAAAATCAGTCTTAACATATTTCTTGGCCTAGTCTTGACGTTTTATCTTATGTTTCTTGTTCAAAGGTGGTCGTTTTTCAGCCTTCCTTACCTTGGCCATGTCCCTGAGTATGGCACACCTTGTGCTTTTTGATACTCCAGTAACGTTGCAGCTCTGAAATGGCAAAACTGGTGGCAAATGGCATCTTAGCAGCTTCACGCTTGATTTTCCTCAATTCATTGGCAGTTATTTTGCGCCTTTTTTTATCAACACGCTTCTTGCTACCGTGTTGGCTATTTGCCTTGAAACGCTTTATTGTTTGGTGATCATGCTTCAAAAGTTTGGCAATTTCAAGACTGCTGCATCCCTCTGCAAGACATCTCACAATTTTTGACTTTTCAGAGTCCGTCAAATCTCTCTTCTGACCCATTTTGCCAAAGGAAAGGAAGTTGCCTAATAATTAAGCAAACCTTATATAGGGTGTTGATGACATTAGACCACACCCCTCCTCATTACAGAGATGCAAATCACCTTATTTACATAATTGGCAGTTGGCTTTCAAGCCTATACAGCTTGGAGTAGGACCACATGTATAAAAAGGATGATGTGATCAAAATACTCATTTGCCTAATAATTCTGAACGCAGTGTACACATGTCATTGTGACATATATACTGTATATACATATATTTGTAGTTCATACACTTCTACATAGCAGAATAGCCGCTAATTCAATTGCCGGCTTCTGTAAAATCATTACAGAACCCGACATGAAATGACACATGGTTTACATACAGTAAACCATTTCATTTCATGCAGTTTGATATATGGTTTTCATTAACAATTACATGAGTGTATGTGTGCAACATTTCATACATGTAGATGGTAATTATATGTATAAATTCTTTGAAAAAAAAAATGCATGGGCTCCCGCAGTATTTTCTCCACCAGACAGGGAAAGCCATTGTATTAAATGGTTAAAAAAACACACACATTAATTAAAAATTATTTTAATGAAATAAATACACATAGTTTTTGACCATATTTTATTGTACTGGTAATCCTTCCGAATCCCTTGTTCTCCTGTAAAAAAATAAAATAATAAAGCAACAACATCCTTACCTCTCCAACGCTCAGTCAGGTCCCACGCTGCAATCCATCTGAAAGGGTTAACAGGTTTACAGCAGGGACCGTTGCTAATGCTGCCAGCCCTGATGTAAACCCCCGAATGAATGAGTTCATCTCCCTGGCTGACAGGAAATGAACTGATTAGTGTGGGAAGCTTAATTGATTGTTTCCCACGCTATTGAGTTCACTTCAGGTCAGCCGGGGACTCCGCACAGCATCAGTGATGTCAGAGGGAGTCCCCGGCTGACCTGAAGTGAACTCAATAGCGTGGGAAACAATCAATTTAGCTTCCCACACTAATCAGTTCATCTCCTGTCAGCTGGGGAGGCTGTGGGGGTTTACAGCAGGGCTGGCAGCATTAGCAGGGGTCCCTGCTGTAAACATGTTAACCCTTTCACATGGATTGCAGCGTGGGACCTGACTGAATGCCAGAGAGATAAGAATGTTGTTGCTTTATTATTTTAGTTTTATAACAGGAGAACAAGGGATTTGGAAGGATTACCAGTACAATAAAATATAGTCAAAAACTATGTGTATTTATTTCATTAAAATAATTTTTAATTAATGTGTGTGTGTTTTTTTAACCATTTAATACAATAGGATTAATGTATGTAACAACCCTGCTGGCATCACTGCATGACCTCCCATCCCTCACACACTTACTTGCTCACTGCTCCAGGTCATGCTGTGATTTCTGTCAGCTGCCAGCTCCAGGCTGTATACCTCTGGCTTCCTATCTGCTCACTGCATGTCTTCTGACTGTGTCCATAGGGGGCGGCGCCAGAACTCTCTGGTTCTTATGGAGTCAGGGTGCACCTGACTGACCAATTACCATTAGCCCTCTAAATACTAGCCCTCTAGTATTTAAGGCAGCTCCACCCTGTTGATCTTACCTGTGCAATGTGTTAACTCAGTTAGTATCTTGCTACTGAGCTGCCAGGTCTCAGGTCTAGGTTTTGTGTTCCTCCATCTTGGAGGCTTCACTCCTTGACTTGCCTTGTACCTGTTTGTCTGCCCTCCAGGAGGCTGCATATCCTGGTCTCTGTGTTATTGTTCCTGACTTTGCCTTGTACCTGTTTGTCCGCCCTCCAGGAGGCAGAATTTCCTGGACTCTGTGCCTTTGTCTCTGTACCTTGTCTTGTGTCCCTA
The DNA here is from genome assembly GCA_033576555.1 of Oophaga sylvatica. Classification (NCBI taxonomy): domain Eukaryota; kingdom Metazoa; phylum Chordata; class Amphibia; order Anura; family Dendrobatidae; genus Oophaga; species Oophaga sylvatica. The sequence goes on from JARQOD010002176.1 coordinate 65,363, forward strand.
CCTTGTCTGAACTCAGTCCTACCTCTGTCTCTTAGTTTCCTTGTCTGTGGTTTATTCCCTGCTGTGTCTTGCCTTGTGGTCTCTCTGTATCTCTCTCTGCCTCTTGTCCGCACTCCTGCAGTTCTGCTTTGCTCCTGCCGCTGCAGAACCTCTCGCTGCAGCTCCTCTCCGCATACCTTGCGGTTCCGCTTTGCTTTGCTCCTGCAGCTGCAGAACCTCTTTCTGCAGCTCCTCTCCGCATATCTTGCGGTTCCGCTCTGCTTCACTACTGCAGCTGCAGAACCTCTTTCTGCAGTTCCTCTCCGCATACCTTGCGGTTCCGCTCTGCTTCACTCCTGCAGCTGCAGAACCTCTCTCTGCAGCTCCTTCTGCATACCTTGCGGTTCTGTTTTGCTTTGCTCCTGCTGCAGAACCTATTGCTGCAGCTCCTCACCGCATACCTTGTGGTTCCACGTTGCTTTGCTCCTGCCTCTGCAGTATCTCTTGCGGCTCTACAGCCCTTCTCCGCAGCCTTGCAGTTCTCCTATGCGAACAGGTCTCTACCTGTTCCTCCATACTCCATTCCATCCAGTCAGTCCCAGTATCTATAGTTGCTGTGTGAACAGGTCTCTACCTCTCTCTTCATACTCCATTCCTCCCAGTCAGTTCCAGTATCTGCATTTACTGTGTGAACAGGGCCAGCCTGCCTGTGTCTTATCTGTGCCAGCCTGCCCTGTGTCTCATCTGTGCCAGCCTGCCCTGTGTCTCATCCAAGCCAGCCTGCCCAGTGTCTAATCCGTGCCAGCCTGCCCTGTGTCTCATCCGTGCCAGCCTGCCCTGTGTCTCATCCGTGCCAGCCTGCCCTGTGTCTCATCCGTGCCAGCCTGCCCTGTGTCTCATCCGTGCTTGCCAGTCCTGTGTCTCATCCGTGCCTGCCAGTCCTGTGTCTCATCTGTGCCTGCCAGTCCTGTGTCTCATCCGTGCCTGCCAGTCCTGTGTCTCATCTGTGCCTGTGAGTCCTGTGTCTCATCCGTGCCTGCCTGCCCTGTGTCTCAGCCATGCCATCGTCTCCCCAAGTGGGATCAGCAGCCACAGCCAGACACCACCCTGGAGTGGCACCTGGCAGCTGCCTGCCGCACAAGACTGACCTCACCATCAGAGGCTCCAGTGAAGACCGAGGCAGCTGTCCTAGTCAAGCCCCTTCCAGGGTAGTCTGGTTTGTGGCACAGTGGGGCCACAACCCCCCTTGGCTCACGCCCATCAGTCAGGGCGTGAGCATGACAATGGAGAGTTGTCTAATTGACAACTCTCCATTATTAACCCGGCTTAATGTCACCTTCCAATAGCAAGGTAGCCTTAACCCATTATTAATCCATTAGCCACTGCTACAGGGCAATGGGAATAGACAGGCTAAGTGCCAGAAAAGGCGCATCAAATAACAGATGTGCCTTTTCTGTGGTGGCTAGGGGCAGATGTTAGTAGCCAGAGGGGCACAAAAAAAATGCTACCTCCCTAGGCTAATAATATCTGTTCTTTGTCACTGGGTTTCCCTGTTTGGTGGAGAAAATACCGCGGAAGCCCACGGATTTTTTTTCAACGAATTTACACATTTATTTACCACCTACATGTATGAAATTTTGCACACAAACACTCATGTAATTGTTAATAAAAACAATATATCAAACTACATGAAATGAAATGGTTTACTGTATGTAAACCATGTGTCATTTCATGTCGAGTTCTCTAATGATTTTACAGAAGTTGGCAATTGAATTAGCGGCTATTAAACTATGTAGAAGTGTATGAACTACAGTCATGGACAAAAGTTTTGAGAATGACACAAATATTAATTTTTACAAAGTCTACTGCTTCACTTTTTCTAATGGCAATTTGCATATACTCCAGAATGTTATAAAGAGTGATCAGCTTAACAGCAATTACTTGCAAAGTCAATATTTGGCTAGAAAATGAACTTTATCCCCCAAAATACATTTCAACATCATTGCAGCCCTGCCTTAAAAGGACCAGCTAACCTCTTTTCAGTGATTGCTCCATTAACACAGGTGTGGCTGTTGATGAGGACATGGCTGGAGATCAATCTGTCATGATTACGTAAGAATGACACCACTGGACACTTTAAAAGGAGGCTGATGCTTGGCATCATTGTTTCTCTTCTGTTAACCATGGTTATCTCTAAAGAAACACGTGCAGTCATCATTGCAATGCACAAAAATGGCCTAACAGGGAAGAGTATCGCAGCTAGAAAGATTGCACCTCAGTCAACAATCTATCGCATCATCAAGAACTTCAAGGAGAGAGGTTCCATTGTTGCCAAAAAGGCTGCAGGGTGCCCAAGAAAGACCAGCAAGCGCCAGGACCGTCTCTTAAAAGTGTTTCAGCTGTGGGATCGGGCTACCAGCAGTGCAGAGCTTGCTCAGGAATGGCAGCAGGCAGGTGTGAGTGCATCTGCACGCACTGTGAGGCGGAGACTCTTGGAGCAAGGCCTGGTCTCAAGGAGGGCAGCAAAGAAGCCACTTCTCTCCAGAAAAAACATCATGGACAGACTGATATTCTGCAAAAGGTACAGGCAGTGGACTGCTGAGGACTGGGGTAAAGTTATTTTCTCTGATGAATCCCCTTTTCGATTGTTTTGGACATCAGGAAAATGCCTCATTCGGAGAAGACAAGGTGAGCGCTACCACCAGTCTAGTCTCATGCCAACTGTTAAGCATCCTGAAACCATTCATGTGTGGGGTTGCTTCTCAGCCAAGGGAATCGGCTCTCTCACAGTCTTGCCTAAAAACACAGCCATGAATAAAGAATGGTACCAGAATTTCCTCCAAGAGCAACTTCTCCCAACCCTCCAAGAGCAGTTTGGCGATCAACAATGCCTTTTCCAGCATGATGGAGCACCTTGCCATAAAGCAAAGGTGATAACTAAATGGCTCAGGGAACAAAACATAGAGATTTTGGGTCCATGGCCTGGAAACTCCCCAGATCTTAATCCCATTGAGAACTTGTGGTCAATCATCAAGAGACGGGTGGACAAACAAAAACCTAAAAATTCTGACAAAATGAAAGCATTGATTGTGCAAGAATGGACTGCTATCAGTCAGGATTTGGTCCAGAAGTTGATTGAGAGCATGCCAGGGAGAATTGCAGAGGTCCTGAAGAAGAAGGGTCAACACTGCAAATATTGACTTGCTGCATTAACTCATTCTAACTGTCAATATAAGCTTTTGTTACTCATATGTTTGCAATTATATTTCTGTCTGTGATAAAAACATCTGTCAAACACACATAAAAACCAGAGGGCAGCAGATCATGTGAAAATATAATATTTGTGTCATTCTCAAAACTTTTGGCCATGACTGTATAAATATAATATATATATATATATATATATATATATATATATATATATATACAGTACAGGCCAAAATTTGGAAATACTTTCTCATTTAAAGATTTTTCTGTATTTTCATGACTATGAAAATTGTACATTCACACTGAAGGCATCAAAACTATGAATTAACACATGTGGAATTATATACTTAACAAAAAAGTGTGAAACAACTGAAAATATATCTTATATTCTAGGTTCTTCAAAGTACCACCTTTTGCTTTGATGAATGCTTTGCACACTCTTGGCATTCTCTTGATGAGCTTCAAGAGGTAGTCACCGGAAATGGTCTTTCAACAATCTTGAAGGAGTTCCCAGAGATGCTTATCACTTGTTGATCCTTTTGCCTTCACTCTACGGTCCAGCTCACCCCAAACCATCTCGATTGGGTTCAGGTCTGGTGACTGTGGAGGCCAGGTCATCTGGCGTAGCACCCCATCTCTCTCCTTCTGGGTCAAATAGCCCTTACACAGCCTGCAGGTGTGTTTGGGGTCATTGTCCTGTTGAAAAATAAATGATGGTCCAACTAAACGCAAACCGGATGGAATAGCATGCCGCTGCAAGATGCTGTGGTAGCCATGCTAGTTCAGTATGCATTTAATTTTGAATAAATCCCCAACAGTGTCACCAGCAAAGCACCCCCACACCATTACACCTCCTCCTCCATGCTTCATGGTGGGAACCAGACATGTAGAGTCCATCCGTTCACCTTTTCTGCGTCGCACAAAGACACGGTGGTTGGAACCAAAGATCTCAAATTTGGACTCATCAGACCAAAGAACAGATTTCCACTGGTCTAATGTCCATTCCTTGTGTTCTTTAGCGCAAACAAGTCTCTTCTGCTTGTTGCCTGTCCTTAGCAGTGGTTTCCTAGCAGCTATTTTGCCATGAAGGCCTGCTTCACAAAGTCTCCTCTTAACAGTTGTTGTAGAGATGTGTCTGCTGCTGGAACTCTGTGTGGCATTGACCTGGTCTCTAATCTGAGCTGCTGTAAACCTGCGATTTCTGAGGCTGGTGACTCGGAGAAACTTATCCTCAGAAGCAGAGGTGACTCTTGGTCTTCCTTTCCTGGGGCGGTCCTCATGTGAGCTAATTTCTTTGTAGCGCTTGATGGTTTTTGCAACTGCACTTGGGGACACTTTCAAAGTTTTCCCAACTTTTCGGACTGACTGACCTTCATTTCTTAAAGTAATGATGGCCACTCGTTTTTCTTTAATTAGCTGCTTTTTTCTTGCCATAATACAAATTCTAACAGTCTATTCAGTAGGACTATCAGCTGTGTATCCACCAGACTTCTGCACAACACAACTGATGGTCCCAACCCTGTTTATAAGGCCAGAAATCCCACTTATTAAACCTGACAGGGCACACTTGTGAAGTGAAAACCATTCCCGGTAACTACCTCTTGAAGCTCATCAAGAGAATGCCAAGAATGTGCAAAGCAGTTATCAAAGCAAAAGGTGGCTACTTTGAAGAACCTAGAATATAAGACATAATTTCAGTTATTACACACTTTTTTGTTAAGTATATAATGCCACATGTGTTAATTCATAGCTGTGATGCCTTCAGTGTGAATATACAATTTTCATAGTCAAGAAAATACAGAAAAATCTTTGAATGAGAAGGTGTGTCCAAACTTTTGGTCTGTACTGTATGTGTCACAATGACATGTATAATATATATATATATATATATAAATATAATATATATATATATATATATACACTGTGTTCCAAATTATTATGTAAATAATATTTTCTCAGATTTTCCCAAATTACCTATATGAATTGCAGTCATTGTAATTTTCCAGTCACATAACTATTAGACTACAATTGAAAGGTTTTTGTACAAACTGCCTATGATAACAGTATATTTTTTAAAAAATAAAACACTCAAACTGCACTCAAAATGCATATTCCAAATTATTATGCACAGCAGAGTTTTCTACCTTTTAATTTTAATAAAGAACAAAAAAATGGTCATTTTGAAATTATAAGCATTAGCAGGTTATTACAAACTGAAATCAAACAGTTTTCAACTCAAAACTTTATTCTAGGTGATGTTACATTTGCACATAGGACCCCTTGTTCGACGGGAGCTTCTGAACTCTCTCATCTATTGATTTTGTCAGGTTTTAAATGGTTTCTGCTTCAATTGTTTTGCATGAGGACAGAATACCCTCCCAGAGCTGTTGCTTAGATGTTAACTGCCTCCCGCCATCATAGACACTCCTTTTGATGATGCTCCAGAGGTTCTCAATGAGGTTGAGCTCAGGGGAGCATGGGGGCCACACCATAAGTTTGTCCCCTTTTATGCCCATAGCAGCCAGAGATGCAGATGTGTTATGTGCAGCATGAGACGGTGCATTATCATGCATGAAAATGATCTTGCTGCGGAATGCACGGTTCTTCTTCTTGAGCCATGGCAGGAAGTGCTGTTTGAGAAACTCAACATACACTATGGAGATCATCTTTACCCCTTCAGGGATCCTAAAAGGGCCGACAATCTCTCTCCCCATGATTCCAGCCCAAAACATTACTCCACCTCCTCCTTGTTGGCGCCGTAGCCGTGTTTGCATGGGGTGTCCATCAACCAGCCATCCTCCACTCCATCCATCTGGACCATAGAGCGTTGCACGGCACTCATCGGTGAACAAAACAGTTTTGAAGTCAGTCTTCATGTATTGTTTGGCCCACTGGAGCCGTTTCTGCTTGTGTGCAGTGGATAGAAGAGGTCGACAGGATGGCTTACGCACAGCTGCAAACCTCTGAAGGATCCTGCATCTTGTTGTTTGGGGGACGTTGGAGGCACCAGCAGCTTCAAAAACTTGTCTGCTGCTATGACAAGGCTTTTTTGCCGCTGCTCTTTTAACCTGACGTAATTGCCTGTAGGAAAGAGTCCTCAATTTTCCCTTATCAGCACGCACACGTGTGTACTGTGAATCAGCTACATACTTCTTGATTGTGCGATGATCACAGTGAAGTGTCTTGGCAATGTTTGATTGTAGTCATGCCTTGACCTAAACACTCCACAATTTGTTGCTTCTCAGCAGCTGACACAACCTTTTTCTTTCTCATTTGGCAGAAAATGTAGGCTGCTTGATAATGTGGGACAGCCTTCTTAAGTAGTCTTGCCTTTCATTGGACACACCTGCCAAACTAATTAGCACAGGTGTCTGCAATTGCTTACAGTGATATAAAGAGCCTGACACACATCACCATCAATGAGTTTAACTGACAAACAAAAAAATTCTTACCTTATCACGCCCAGACAATTTTTGCGTAATAATTTGGAACACAGTGTATATTCTTTCCATTCTTTATTAAACCTGTCAGTATGATTTTACAGTATAGCCAGGTATGAATTGCCGGCTTTTCTAAAGGACACATGTGCGTATTTCTCACAAGTCACACTGATGGTCCATGTGTAATCCAATGTTTTCACCCACCCATACACTTGCATTGATGAGTCTTGGCCGATATATGGTGCAAATCGCAGGATGCTGCGATTTCACTCGCACGTATAAAACGGCCAAGAGAAAATCGGCTGATGGGAGTTGCCCCATAGATTAACATTGGTCCGAGTGCAACGCGATTTTTTCTCGCATTGCACTCGTCCGTGTTTCTCGCTAGTGTGACTCCGGCCTAAATGCCAGAATTGGTGCATCTTAGAGAGGCGCTTTCTCTGGGGTGGCTGAGAGCTGGTGTTTTTAGCCTGGGGTAGCAGTATCCATGGCCCCTTCTTTTGCTATTAATATCAGCCCGCAGCTGTCTGCATAGCCTTTGCTGGTTGTTAATTATATGGGGAACCCTACATAATTTTTTTAGGGTTCCCCATTTTAATAGCCAGTAAAGGCTAAGTATACAGCTGTGAGCTCATATTAATAGCCTGGGAAGCTCCATGCGTATTAACCCCTTTCCAGGCTATAAACATCGCCACCAGCCATCGGCTTTCCCTCTGCTGGTTATGAAAATTACACAGGAGCCCATGCCCTTTTTTTCATAAAAATAATGTTTTATTAATTAAATACATTTACAGTAAGCTGCGCACACACTGTACTAATTGTATTTGTCACAGACATCTGTATATCTACCTATTCTATGTGTGTTTACTGTGTGTAATCCATCTCTTCTATCCTGTCAGCTCCTGCTGTGATTTTACCCTACCACGGCTGATGAATTGCCGCCTTTTCTTCTATCTATCTATGTAATATATATACATATATATATATATATATATATATATTGTAGGGATTTGACTCACTCAGGTGCAACGGAGGCAATCAGGAGGCACGTTCCTTTAAAAGTTCATGTGGGTTTATTGCTTCGTAAACCATCACAGCAAAACAACGTACAAATGTTCAGTACTTCAGGTTCGGTCCTGGAGCCTCAACACACACAGGAGGCTTCCACCTCCCCACATACAGCCCTCTCTGTAGTGTCCAGCCTGGACGCATGGAAGTCTGTCCACCTTGGCAGACTCCCAAAACACTCCCATCTCTCAGTGCTGCCCGTAACCCGGACCCAAGTGTATTAAATGACCCCTTAGTGCTTACGTGCACTAAAGAAAACACCCCGGGTTACATCACAGGGGGCTGCCATCCCTGTGATACATACCTCCCATTCACTATGCGACCATTTAGTATCGCTACATACCTCCCCCCTCTGCCTAAAGCCGTGGGGCTTGGCGCCTTCCATTACCCGACCAGAGACTCTTCTCGGTCATCTCCGACAGTTAAGCCGTCTGTCAAAGTCCAGCCTGCTACTGAACCGTTTTGTAGGCGTCCGTCATCCGACTCCGTCACGTCCTTTGATAGCGATGCCCCCTTGTCAGACCACCCGCATCCCCAGTGGTCAGTACGGTGTCGCAATTCCCTTGCACCCATAAGTCCTGTCTGGTCTGACTCCTTTTCATTCCGTCCACTACAGGGTCTCCTGCTTAGGTCACTCAGCTCTGACCTAACTGAGGCATCACTACTTCTACCTCTTGCATCAGGCCAACTATGTCCTGTATTAGCTCCAGCTTGAGGACTTCCAGTCTTAAGCGAACGTCTTCGCCTCTCTATACCGCGGGTTGAAGGTGGCGGCCGTCTTCTTCCCATTTCCTGCTGCTCTCTGTTGATCTGCTCCTTCAAGTCTTAGCTGCTCTGCTTCTTTCAGGTATGACAGGCAATACACCAGGAGCATCGGATATTCCCAAGTCTCCCATGGATCCGACAATGAGGAATGGAACCATCCCATCTTCACCCATGACCTGGGCTTCGTCATCAGCCGGAATCCTCACTCTCATCACACCGGACCTATTCACCATCTCCTGCATCACTTTCTCAAGTCTTACATTGACTTTCCTCACCAGACCTCTGGGCACTTGAACTATGTCTTCCACCAATCCAAGCCGACTTTGAGCTTTTCTTGTTTGCTCCAGACGTTGAGCGGCTTCCTCATTTCTCAAAATGATCATCTGTTTCGTTCGGAGGCATTGTAGATGCATATCTCTCAGGACAGCCACCCGCTTCATTTTGACTTCTCTGTTATGTTTTGGTAGTGAGGATAGCAGGCAAAAACGGCAGTACACCAGAGAGGTTGGAATCTACTGGATTGCAGTACCCTGACTAACCACCACAACTAAAGGCAGCCGTGGAGCGTTCCTACGATGGTCCTAGACGCCTCGTCACAGCCTGAGAGGTTAACTACACCTAAAGATAGAAAGAGGAAAGCTATCTGCCCCGGAGCAGATCCCCAAAGAACATAGGAAGCCCCCAAACATGTAATGGCGGTTAGACAAGAGGAAATACAGACACAGACAGAAAATAGTATGAGCAAACGTTGGGGTCCAATCTGCCTAGACAGAAAAGGATAGGAAGGATACTTACTGTAATCCAAAAAAACCCTAAAAAAAACAACGCTACTAATTGCAAAAACACCTGAGATCACACGACCTCTACCACCTAAATTAGTTCTCTGGTGTAACAAAACTAAGCCGCAGCCACTAAAAAAAAACTGGAAAAGGCAAATGAACAAATAACAGTGGCTCCAGAGGAACTGAGAGGAGCCCAAGCCCCCCGGGGAGGGGGACCTGGCTAACTTCACAGAAATGCAGAGAAATATGCAAATGGTAAGCACAAAAAACAAAAAACAGAAAATATCTTATCTGAGAGCAGGAGAAGAGGCAAGACTCAGCAAGCTTCCAAGTGAACCAGGAAACAAAGTTGAGACAAGAACAATTGATCACCGGCAACCATGATGGGAGGGAACCTCCCTTATATAAGACCAGTCTGTGATTCCTGATTACCAATCCTCATTGAATGGTTCAGTACTGTTTGTAACCACCAGAGGGAGATTCTGCTCAGAATCATTTCTAAAACATTCACAACACTTCTCTAGTCGACAGTATGACCAACTGTTTCGTCTCTGGTGCCAGTTCACACTACATGCTTCTATTGCCTTTCTGAAAGCCTCATGCACATCCTCAATGGCACATGCTTCTCGCATGTCTTTGGGTACCTCTATTATGCACTTGAAAAGCGAAGTCTTCCCTTCTTGAAATACTGTTGGACCTCCTCGTCCTGAGCGTCAGCGCAGTTTTCCAAGACATCGACATTTCTTGTGTGGCCATCTGCGTGGCACTTCCCTGCTGGATTTCTTCCTCCTTGGAGTTCTGGAGCTGGGCATTAGTCTCCTTCTCTATCTTGAGCTCTCGGAAAACTTTATCTCGCTCCTCTGCCAAGCAGCGACACTCATCCTCTCTCCGGAGAAGCTCCTGCTGATGTTCTCTTGGGCCTCTCTGAGCACCTCCCCTATCTTTTAATAGAGCCTTGTTCATAGTCTGACATGCTGATAGATGACCTCTGAGCTTAGAGACTTCCTTCTCCAGCTCCTCCACTCTTTGCTTAATCAATTGTCTTAGGACTCTGTTGTGAATGGGTTTGAGATGAGTTCTGAGCAGAGGCTCCCTCTGGTGGTTACAAGCGGTACTAGTGAAGATTGTGAGGATGGGAATCAGGTGTTACTGATGGTCTTATATAAGGGATCATTTTCCCAACAGGGTTGCCGGTGATCAATTGTTCTGGTCTGAATCCTTCTTTCCAGTTTCCCTTGTAGCCTGCTGTGTCGTGTCTGCATCTCCTGCTATCAGATAAGACAATTCTTCTTTTGTGTTTTTGCTATATTTTTGCATTTTGTCCTGCACTTCTGTGGGGGCCTTCAGGGTCCCCTCCGGGGGCTTTTGCCCTCTCAGTTTGTTCAGCCACTGTGTTTTGTACTTTTGCTTTTTCCAGTTTTTTTTCAGTGGCTGCTGTTTTGATTTTGTTACACCAGAGAACTAATTTAGGTGGTAGAGGTCGTGTGATCTCAGGTGTTTTTGAAATTAGTAGAGTTGGTGTTTTTCAGGGTTTTCTGAGATTGCAGAAAGTACCCTTCCTGTCCTTTTTATTTAGATAGTTTGGGCCCCAGCGTTTGCTCATACTATTTTCTTTCTGTGTCAGTATTTCCTCTTGTCTAACCGCCATTACATGTTTGGGGCTTTCTATTATCTTTGGGGTTCTGCTCCGGGGCAGATAGCTTTCCTATTTCTATCTTTAGGTGTAGTTAGTTTTCAGGCTGTGACGAGGCGTCTAGGACCAACGTAGGAACGCTCCACGGTTTGCCTCTAGTTGCGGTGGTTAGTCAGGGTACTGCAATCTCTAGATTCCAACTGCTCTGGTGTATTTCCTTTTTACCTGCACTCCTCAGCTACATAACATAACAGTATCACCGGCCATAAAATTGTATGATACTCAACAAAAGGGAAAAAATATTTTGAAGGAAGAAAATTTGTCAGAGATATTTTTCTGTTTGTTGCATTTTTTTTTTTTTCCCTCTGTATCTCTGGGTGCTGGGGAGGATCTTTTCTCCCATGGAGTTTGCACAGTTGTCTGGCCGTGTGGATCAGCTTGCCACTGAGGTTCGGAGTATTGCTGCATATCTTGCTAGGTTGCCTGTTGGAACCCTAGGTTCCCATCCCGATTTGTTTTTGGGGGATCGAGCTAAGTTTCAGAATTTCAAAAATAATTGTAAATTGTTTTTTGCCTTAAAAACTAAGTCCTCAGGAAACGCAGCGCAGCAGGTTCAAATTATCATCTCTCTCCTGCGCGGCGATCCTCAGGATTGGGCTTTTTCCCTGATAACCTGGGATCCTGTTTTGAGTGATGTTGATCCCTTTTTTCAGGCTTTGGGGTTATTGTACGATGAGCCTAATGTCACTGATCAAGCTAAAAGCCTTGTTGGCATTAAATAAAGGGGCTTGATGATGCTGAGTTATACTGTCAGAGATTCCGTAGGTGGGCAGTCCTGACCAAATGGAATGACGACGCTTTGGCGGCCCTTTTCCCGGAAGGGTCTGTCGGATAATGTAAAGGATGTTATGGTGGGATTCCCTGTCCCCTCTGGTCTCAATGATTCTATGTCATTAGCGATTCAAATTGACAGACGTTTGCGTGAGCGGAGAAGTATGCGTGGAGTGGTGTTGCCTTGTGAGCCAGCTGCTGAGCCAGCAGTGTGATAGAGTGGTGTCTGGGGCACAGCGTCATGAGTTTCGAAAGCGCAATGGGTTATGTTTCTACTGTGGTGATGCCTCTCATGCTATTTCAGTCTGCCCCAAGCGGGAAGACATTTGCACGCTCAGTTGTCTTGGGTAGTGTTCAGACTAAGTTTTTATTAACTGTCAATCTGATATGCTCTCTGTCCTCATTTTCTGCTCAGGCTTTCGTTGATTCTGGAGAGCTATTAACCGATGGATTATGATTTTGCTAAACGTTGTGGGTTTCCCTTGATACCCCTACAGAAGTCTATTCCTCTACTGGGGATCGATTCTACCCCTTTGGTGAGAATAAACCCAGTTTTCTACTCAGGTGATAATGAGGGTTGAACCTGATCACCGGAGTGCTGCAAATTTTTGGTTCTATATAATCTGCATGACATTATCGTGCTGGGTTCCCTTGGTTACAGTCTCATAATCCTGTTTTGGATTGGAAATCTGTGTCTGTAACCAGTTGGCTGCCAATGTGTTAATACCAACACTCCTGTTTTTTCTGCCTCCCCCAGGCTGTGGATGTTCCTGACTTTTTGTTTGATTTTTCTGATGTGTTTAGCGAAAGTAAATCTGCATCCTTGCCTCCCATAGGAGCTATGACTGCGCTATTGAATTGGTGCCAGGTAGTAAATTCCTAAAGGGCGCCTTTTTAACTTGTCTGTACCTGAACATGACGCTAGGCGGTCTTATATCAAGGAATCATTGGAGAAGGGTCATATCAGACCATCCTCTTCACCCTTAGGTGCCGGTTTTTTCTTTGTGGCCAAAAAAAGATGGTTCATTAAGGCCTTGTATTGATATCGTCTCTTGAACAATATTACTGTGAAATATCAATACCCGTTACCCTTGATTTCTGACCTGTTTTCCAGGTGAAAAACGCTACTTGGTTTAACAAGCTTGACCTCAGGGGGGCGTATAACCTTATTCGCATTAAGCACGGGGATTGAATGGAAGACGGGATTTCAATACCCCTGAAGGCATTTTGAGTACCTAGTGATGCCCTTTGGGGCTCACTAATGCTCCTTCCGTCTTCCAGTCCTTCATGAATGACTTTTCAGGGATTTTGTGGACAATTTCTGATTGTTTATTGGATGATATCTTGATTTTTTCTAATGACGGGACTCTCATGTGAAACATGTTCGAACTGTATTCCCTATTTTGAGAGAGAATGCTCTGTATGTGAAGGGATCAAAGTGTTTTTGGCGTACAGAAGATCTCATTTCTGGGATTCATTTTGTCCCCATCTGTTATTGAAATGGATCCGGTCAAGGTTCAGCCTCTGTGATTGGGTCCAACCTACTTCATTAAAGGCTCTTCAGAGATTTTTGGGTTTGCCAATTTTTATCGTAAATTTATTGGTAATTTCTCGGTTTATTGTTAAACCATTAACTGATTTGACAGAAAGGGTTCTGATGTGGTGAATTGGCCTCCTGAGGCAGTCTCTGCGTTTCAGGAACTTAAGCAGAGATTCACTTCTGTCCTGTTCTACGCAGCCTGATGTTTCTCTGCCATTTCAGGTGGAGTTGATGCTCTGAAATTGGGGCAGGTGCCGTTTAGTCCCAAAAAGATCCAGAGACCTCTAAAAGTAACCCTTGTGCCTTTTTCTCTCGAAAATTTTCTCCTACTGAACGTAATTATGACGTGGGTAAAGGGAGTTATTGGCCAGAATGGGCTTTTGAAGAGTGGAGACATTGGCGGAGGGAGCCAAACATCAGGTGGGTCCTTACGGACCATAAGAATCTGGTCTATCTGGAATCTGCCAAGCGACTCAATCCTAGACAGCCGGTGGGCCTTGTTTTTCACCGTTTTAATTTTGTGGTTTCCTTTCTTCCTGGCACTAAGAATGTTAAGGCGGATGCCCTCTCGAGGAGTTTCCTTGCGGACTCTCCTTAGTTATCTGATCCCTTTTATTTTGAAGGAGGGTGTAGTTCTTTCCGCATCTCGCCCAATTGAGACTTGCTCTGGAGGGGTGTCAGGAGGATAGGCCCGAGCGCGCCCTGTTGGAAAATTGTTTGTCCCGGACCATGGAAAAAGAGTGTGATGTCTGAGATTCATTTGTTCCGCATTGGCTGGGCATCCCAATTTTTGGTACCAGAGACTTGTTAGTCGGTCCTTTTGGTGGCCTACCTTGTCTCGCGATGTCAGGGAATTTGTGCAGTCCTGCGGGACTTGCTCTCGCTCCAAGCCTTGCTCTCGCTCTAGTGGTTTGTTGATGCCATTGCCTGTGCCAAGAGACCATGGACCCATATCTCTATGGATTTCATTTCCGATCTTCCTGTTTCTCAGAGAATGACCACCATCTGGGTAATTTGTGATAGGTTTTCCCAAAATGATACATCTTGTGCCATTACCTAAGTTGCCTTCCTCCTCTGAATTGGTGCCGTTGTTCCTTCAGCACGTGGTTCGTTTACACGGCATTCCTGAGAACATTGTGTCTGACAGAGGAGTCCAGTTTGTTTCCAGATTTTGGAGGAACTTTTTGTTCAAACTGGGTGTTCAATTGTCTTTCTCCTCGGCATTTCATCCTCAGACCAATGGTCAAACTGAGAGAACAAACCAGGACATTGGAGACTTATCTAAGATGCTTTGTGTCTGCTGATCAGATGACTGGTCTCTTTTTTGCCTTTGGCTGAGTTGCTCTTAATAATAGGGCTAGCTCTGCCACTTTGATGTCTCCGTTTTTCTGTATTCTGGGTTTCACCCTCGATTTTCTTCAGGACAGACGGAGGCTTCTGTCTGTCCAGGTGTTGCTCTGTTGTTGAGCGTATGCAGCAGATTTGGGACCGGTAGTGGAGAGGTTGCCCTCTCTCAGGAGAAGGCCCAGCGGTTTGCTAACCGGCATAGGACTGATGGTCGTTGGTTAAAGTGGGGGACTTGTCTGGTTGTCCTCAAAGAATATTCCTATGAAGTAGCATCTCCTAAATTTAAGCCTAGGTTCATTGGACCTATAAGATCATGGAGATTATTAATCCTGTTTCTTTCGTTTGCTTCTTCCAGGGACATTTAAGATCCATAACGTGTTCCACAAGTCCTTGTTGAAGAGGTTTGTTGAGCCAGTGGTTCCTGCTTGCTGTGCCTCCTGACCCTGTTTTGGTTGAGGGCAAATCTGGAGTATGTGGTGAGAAAAATATTGGATTCTCGTTTTTCTAGACGAAGACTCCAGTATTTGGTTAAATGGAGAGGTTATGGTCAGAAGACAATTCTTGGGTGTTTGCTCGGACATCCATGCTAGGAGACTTATCCGTGCGTATCATAGAACTCATCCTGACCGACCTGGTTGCTCAAATGAGGGTTCGGTGACCCCCCTCAAGGGGGGGTACTGTTGTGAATGGGTTTGAGATGAGTTCTGAGCAGAGGCTCCCTCTGGTGGTTACAACGGTACTAGTGAAGATTGTGAGGACTGGGAATCAGGTGTTACTGACTGGTCTTATATAAGGGAGTCATTTTCCCATCAGGGTTGCCGGTGATTCAATTGTTCTGGTCTGAATCCTTCTTTCCAGTTTCCCTTGTAGCTGCTGGTGTCGTGTCTGCATCTCTGCTATCAGATAAGACAATTTCTTCTTTTGTGTTTTTGCTATATTTTGCATTTGTCCTGCACTTCTGTGGGGCCTTCAGGTCCCTCCGGGGGCTTTTGCCCTCTCAGTTTAGTTCAGCCACTGTGTTTTGTACTTTTGCTTTTTTCCAGTTTTTTTTCAGTGGCTGCTGTTTTGATTTTGTTACACCAGAGAACTAATTTAGGTGGTAGAGGTCGTGTGATCTCAGGTGTTTTGAAATTAGTAGAGTTGGTGTTTTCAGGGTTTTCTGAGATTGCAGTAAGTACCCTTCCTGTCCTTTTTAATTTAGATAGTTTTGGGCCCCAGCGCTTTGCTCATACTAATTTTCTTTCTGTGTCAGTATTTCCTCTTGTCTAAACCGCCATTACATGTTTGGAGGCTTTTTATTATCTTTGGGGTTCTGCTCCGGGGCAGTATAGCTTTCCTATTCTATCTTTAGGTGTAGTTAGTTTCTCAGGCTGTGACGAGGCGTCTAGGACAACGTAGGAACGCTCCAACGGCGCCTCTAGTTGCGGTGGTTAGTCGGTACTTGCAATCTCAATAGATTCCAACTACTCTGGTGTATTCCTTTTTACCTGCACTCCTCAGCTACCGTAACATAACAGGACTCGTTCTCGCTTCGACTTTCTCTTTACATGTCTCTTTAAGCAGCTCTATCTCATGGTCCTGCTCTCTTTTAGCCAGCACATGTCGCACCATCACTTCTTTAATTAAATTTTCAGATGGGCTCTCTTGCCCATCCATACTCTACCTCTTCAGAGCTTCACCTTTCCAGCATCCCGGTTCAACTCTCTCTCAACTGTCGGTAACTTCAGAGAACTCCAGCTCTTTGCATCTGGTACTCTGGAGCCTTCATCAAACGAGCCATTTCACTCTTTTCTGGGCATTGCAGATGAGGGTCTACTACAGCTCTGTTTATTCCAGCCCTACCTCTGTGCTGGGACTTGTCAGAGATAAAGTGGCCTCCTTATCAAGGACAGTAAACCTGATCTGTACCTGACCCTGACTCTTCCTCATCATTTTCTTCTTAGAGGGTTGTAGCCTGTCCCGCCTTTCCGGGCCCCTGCGGCGGGGAGGGAAAATCGCCATTTTACTCGGCCCACCTTACGACCGCTTTCCCATGCGTTTGAGCCAGTCTGCTTAGGGTCACCCCAC